>QARZ01040708.1:0-24058 GCA_013407115.1 Glycine latifolia | reverse complement strand
TATCTATTTCTAACCCTCCCATAGTTAGTATAACTAACTAAGTAACTGTATTTTACTAATTGAGCCTCCTTTTATACATTTTGCCCCACTCCTACTCCTATCAATACCCTCCCCTTCAAGATGGACCTTGTCCCCAAGGTCTACGTGAGAAAAACACCTTATACTTTTTAGAAAGGTCTCTTTCATCTTCTTCTTCCATAATCATCAACCTCAGCTGCTTGTTCTTACACACATGTGTTGGATGATACTTCTCAGCACATGTAAAACATTCTCCTTTCCTCATTTTCTCATCCACTTCTACAGGTGACAAATTATGGAAGGTTCTTCTACCTTGGCACCCATTATTCTTTGCACTAACAGGTTGGATAGATTCTTCTACCTGCTACCACTCTCTCCCATATCTATTTCTAACCCTCCCATAGTTAGTATAACTAACTAAGTAACTGTATTTTACTAATTGAGCCTCCTTTTATACATTTTGCCCCACTCCTACTCCTATCAATACCCTCCCCTTCAAGATGGACCTTGTCCCCAAGGTCTACGTGAGAAAAACACCTTATACTTTTTAGAAAGGTCTCTTTCATCTTCTTCTTCCATAATCATCAACCTCAGCTGCTTGTTCTTACACACATGTGTTGGATGATACTTCTCAGCACATGTAAAACATTCTCCTTTCCTCATTTTCTCATCCACTTCTACAGGTGACAAATTATGGAAGGTTCTTCTACCTTGGCACCCATTATTCTTTGCACTAACAGGTTGGATAGATTCTTCTACCTGCTACCACTCTCTCCCATATCTTGGACCCAAGAAACTAGGTTTCTGAAAAGATTGAGTCCCTTTATTAATTCTTGGCAGATTTTCCAGCACTTTATTTTTTTCCTCTATTTGCCTTGCCTTTAACATGGTTTCCATCCAACTTCTTGGCTCATGCAACCTTACTTCAGACCCAATCTCCTTTCTCAACCCTTTAATGAAAACTTCCATCAGGAAAGTTTCCCCCAATCCTTTTCCAACTCCCACATGTTTTTCAAATTGTCCTGTATAACCCTGCACTGTTTCTTCTTGCTTGAGTGTGAGTAATACCTGGAACGGACTCCCCAAATTCGCCCCCTGAAATCTTTGGCTGATAGTCAGCTTGAACCATTCCCAAGATTGATTGGAATTCCAAGATTCTCACCATTGGAACTAGGCCAAAGCTTCACCTTCCATGGCTACCATAACTACTTCCAGTTTTTCTGCCTCCGACAAAGACTGTAATCTGCATTACCTCTCAATTTTGGACAACCACCCTAGAGGATCTTTTCCCATAAAAATGAGAATTTCGATATTCCTCCAACGGTTGGCTTCCCCACCTTCGCTCTCCCTATTTTCCAGTGTCGCAGCACCCCTCGCCTCTGCTTCCACCGCGCTCGGTTTCTCCCACAAAGCAGCAAGCTTATGAAGCACAACTTCAATCGCTCCCAGCCGCGATTCCATCACTTTACAGTTCAACGTCATCGCCTCCCTGTTTTCCTTCACCATGCATTCCGGCGCCTCCACTTTGTTGCTAGCTTTTGACCCCATCAACCTCCTCACAGCCCCAAGATCTGGAGCTCTGATACCAGTTGATAGGAACTGGACTAGATTAAGAGAAGAAAGAATGAATCTTTATTGAATATTGGAGAATATCTCCTGCAGTACAATAGTGAATTCGAGGTTCACCACCCTCCTAATACTTACTGGATTCCCTTTCCTTAGCCACCCACATCCTATTTATCTATTTCTGACCCTCCCACAGTTAGTATAACTAACTAACTAAATGTATTTTACTAATTGACCCTCATTTTATACATTTTACCCCACCCCTACTCCTATCACATACATCCACAAGTCTCATTCAACAAAAGGAGTAGATAAGGAACTTTTCTGAATTTTATATTTGTCTTAGAATTGTTTTCACTCTTGTTTCTTCTTCTGAATCAAGTAACAAGAGCATGAACGTGGATTTGAAGTCTCATTCCCTTCAAAAAAATAGGTGAGCCTCGAGTAGAATAAAAAATGTGCTTTCACAAGTCTCTTCAGGTTCCTATTGTTTCTTTACTAAATCGATATTGGTTTATGTGATGATACCTTCTACTATATTTACTATTTTAAAATTGGTAATTTAATACAGTTAGTTGAAGAAGACTTTTCCTCATTATATTATGTGTATATCTATGATGACTAAAGCTCATTTATATGAGTTCAATTCTATCTTTTGATTGAAGATTTATGTTTTTTTAATTTTATACGCTATATTAGTTGTGTCTTGTATAGTTTGTATATCATTCCTCTTATCTCAGCTGAATGCAATGCATAGTGTTTCTTTAACACTTGGATAGTTTCCAGTGACCACAAGTTTCCTTATACAGTTACTTTTGGTGAAATAAATGTGATCTTAATTGTTACCTTGCGCTTTCTCTTTTATTAGTATTGGGACTAGACAAGTTGCTGTTTGTAAGGTGAGGTATTATAATAGTATAAGGGATAAGTTAGAGAGGTTCAAAATAGATGGCAAATTCAATTTGGAAGAAAATCTTGAAATGAAACTATTCTTTTTTTTAAAGTATCCTTATTAGTTTAGAGTTGCTTTTATCTTACAAAAATATAATTTTTTTATTGAATAAATGCTTCCATATTACTCTGTAAAGTGTTCTTAATTTACAGAATAAATTAAGTGCACCATGCATTTCTGAATCTCATCATAAATACGTGCTCATATTGTAGTTCCTTCATTCCCTTTTATAAAAAATAATAAACTAATTTTATACTTATTAAAAAATTAGTTAATTCCCAATGATGAGAATTTGCAAAAGTTTAGAGTAGCGAGAAAGGATGCAAAGAAAGCAGTGCGGCAAGCTAGAGGCAAAGTTTTTGACGATTTGTATAAAAATTTTGGGAGCAAGGATGGAGAGAAAGGTATTTACAAACTTGCAAAAATGAGGGATAAGAAGAGTAAAGACCCCACCCAAGTTAGATGTATCAAGGATGAAAATCAAAAACTTTTGGTGAGGGATGAAGATGTAAGTGAAAGATGGTTAGACTACTTTAACAATCTTTTTAATGGGAATGGTGACCAGAGTGAGGTGGTTTTGGAGGACGTTTTTGATGATCTGAATAGAAGATTTGTATGCAGAATTAATACACATGAGGTTAAGGAGGCTTTAAAGAGGATGAAGAATAATAAAGCGTTGGGACCTGATGACGTCCCTATTGAAGTGTGGAGGGGCTTGGGAAATGTGGCAATAAAATGGTTGACTAATCTTTTTAATAGGATTCTTCAAACAAACAAGATGCCTGATGCTTGGAGGAAAAGTATACTTGTGCCTATTTACAAAAACAAGGGAGATATCCAGAATTGTTCAAACTATAGAGGCATCAAGCTCATGAGCCATACTATGAAGTTGTGGGAGAGAGTTATTGAACATCGCCTAAGGAGGGAGACCAAGGTTTCAGTAAATCAATTTGGATTTATGCCAGGAAGATGTACCATGGAAGCTATTTTCTTGATGAGACAATTAATGGAAAGGTATAGGGAAAGTAAGAAAGACTTACATATGGTGTTCATAGATCTTGAGAAAGCATATGATAGAGTCCCAAGAGAAGTCTTATGGTGGACTCTTGAGAAGAAAAAGGTAGCATTAAAGTACGTTAATGCAATCAAGGATATGTATGGTGGGGCTACCACATGTGTGAAATCCTGTAATGGAACATCAAGGTATTTTCCTATCACGGTAGGTGTCCACCAAGGTTCAGCTCTTAATCTTTATCTTTTTGCCTTAGTGATGGATGAATTGACGAGAGATATTCAAGAGAAGGTGCCGTGGTGTATGCTTTTTGCAGATAATATCGTACTTATTGATGAGACCAAAGATGGCGTGAATAGGAAATTGGAATTGTGGAGAAGCACTTTGGAGTCTAAAGGATTCAAGATAAGCAAAAGCAAGACGGAGTATATGAAGTGTGAGTTTTCGGGGGGTAAGGATGGTGATCAAGACACAGTGCATCTACTTGATCAAGAGGTACCCAGGAAAGATGTTTTTAGATACTTGGGATCAATGTTGCAAAAAGGTGGTGAGATCGATGAGGATGTAAGTCATAGGATTAGAGCAGGGTGGATGAAATGGCGGAGCGCATCGGAGTTTTTGTGTGACCGCAAGATTCCCCTTAAGCTAAAAGGAAAATTCTATAGAACGGCTGTTAGACCGGTAATGCTATATGGTGCGGAATGCTGACCAACACATAGGCAGCATGAGCATAAAATAGGGGTAGCGAAAATGAGGATGTTAAGGTGGATGTGTGGATATACGAAGATGGATAAGATAAGAAATGAAGATATTCGACGAAAGGTATCAGTGGTACCGGTATGTGAAAAGAAGAGGGAACATAGATTGAGATGGTTTGGACACGTTATGAGACGGCCACTGGATGCTCCTGTTAGAACAAAAGTTTGTTACCAAGAGCTAGACACAAAGAGAGGTAGGGGTCGACCGAAACTTACCTGGGAAAAGGTAGTTAAACAAGACCTAATGGAGTGGGATATAGATTGGCGGACGATATGTCTTAGGACAGAGTGGAGAAAAACGATAAGCTTGGTGGAGGGTTAAACCCATTAGTAACTCTATGTTCCAGTCGTTCCCTTGTTTTTAGTCCTTCTCCTCCTCTTTTCTCCCTTCTTCCTCTCACCATTCTGTTTTTAGTCTTTTTTTTTTGTTTTTTCTCTCATTTGTCTTATGTTCGATTTATCATTGGGTTCATCTACCACCGATCCCAATTAACTTGGGTTAAAGGTGTTGTTGATGTTGATTAAAAAATTAGTTAATTTTATTAAATTGTATTATTTAATTTTTTTTAAAATTACCTTTTATTACAACTAATATTAAGCCCAAATCCTAAATAAAAAATATTTTGAATATAATCTTATTAAATAAGATAGAAATAATTAGGTTTTACTTATATTTAAAAAAAAATGAACTTTTGTTACTTATAAAAGAAAACAGTAAAATTCCAGTAAAGTTGCAACTTAATTAGATTGTTATTAATTTTTTCTATGCTAGTACATTATTTAATCCTTCTTATTCCTTAGGGAGATCAAGCATCGATAATTGGAGGAGTGGTTGATTACATCTTGCGCTTGAAATCGTTCATGTCAACATTAACTGTGCTGCGGATGATACCATGCTAAACTCATTCACTATCAAGGTACATTCTGGTTTCTTCCTCCATTTAATAAATGATGGAAATAAAAATGAAAAATGGAAAACGAGTCTATCAGCGAATTTCTGCATGAGGTGGAAGGTATTGTCTTTTTTATGAAAATATGTTCTTTCAATGACAGCTGCATGAGGTTGTTTTTTTTTTTTTAAATTTTATTTCTGTCCAACTTGGTTACCTCCATCCTTATGCTATTCAGATTTTACTTTAAAATTAAAGTTTAAATTAAGATTTTTTTAATAAAAAGTACAAGTTATTGGACAATAAGAAATTTTAAGAAAAAAATAAAAATATTTAATTAACTATTCTAACTTAAAAGACCATTTGAAACTAAAACTCCCCTGTTATTTTTCACATTTATTAGTTCACAAATCACAATAAATAGAAAAAAGGAGGCTAAAATACTGCACAACTTATTTTTAAAAATTATCTCATTAGTTTTTTAGAAAGCTATTTTTCCTTTTTTACTCTTATGAACAGTAAGTTAATTTCTTAATTTTTAAAAGTTTTCTCTACATATATCTTTATCTAGTTTCTCCTTAATTTTAAAAAATAAAAAGTACAGAGAGAATGAACATATTTAATGAAAACTCTTTTTATTATGAAACATGAGAATTATAAATATAAATTATTAAATCATATTTAAATAGTCAATATCAAAAGAAAAATATAAGTAAGCTTTTTGTTTTTTTTCCCAGAGAAAACATAACCTTTAGTTTTGATGTCTAATAGGAATACACTATTTCAATAGTCCCAGTTGTGTACCAAATTCCGTAGTAACTTTGCAATTGTATAGCATTAAATCTTGTTTGTATGTAGTATTTTTCTATAAAAAAAAACTTGATTGGTTTTGTGATGAAGGGAATGATTATCAATTTCAAGTAGGGAGTGGGCACATTATCTTCCAGATACTGTGTCATGAATCAACTATTTTTAAAAGCTAAAACTGTTAGGTAGAGATATATGAATTATTTTATACTTTATAACATCTCTAACCCACTAGTCATGAGCCAGTTGGACTTGAAGTGTGAACAAGGCATAGATCATTTACCTTGTGTTTGAGTTTGACCTTTTTTTATTTAGAATAAAAGGGGTGAGAAGGATTTAACTTTATATCACACGATCATAGAAGTTGAATACCATGTCATGAACTAATTAGCTCAAAAGTAAATGATCTTAGAAGGGGTTGTTAGCTTTTAGTAGGGGGCAATATGTTAACAGAGATGAAGGGAGGGTGTTGGATCATGTATTGGGATCCTGTTCTTTCTTGTTGGGTTGCAGTGGGGTTATTCTGTTAACTCATAATTTGTTTTTGCATTGTTTTGGTTATTCTGTTATTGAAATCTTCATTTTTATTATAAGAATTGTTCTTGGAGTAATTCTGTCTCATGAAAAACTAATGTGGTTTTGCAATGCTTGATTGTGCAGATATGCACTAACAGCGCATTTAACAACAAAATCAAATGTGTACAGTTATGGTGCTATACTTTTGGAGTTGCTCACTGGCCGGGTACCTGTTGATATGAAGAGACCTCCAGGGGAAGGTGTTCTTGTTTCTTGGTCTCTCATGGCAGATGTTGTGCAGTCATTGGTTCCACTGGTGAAGACTAAAAGGTAGGCAGCTGCTCTAGTTTCAATTCCGTTGAGTTGTCCCCTTGCCCAACAACATTTTGATAAGTACATGCTTACCAAACTAGATTTTGTATTGTATGCTTGGTAGTTGTCGTCTTATACAAAGTATCTAAGACGGTTCTCTAAAAAACCGTCTTAGAAAGTCACATTTCTAAGTTGGTTCTTTAAAAAACCATGTAGAAAGTGAATTTTCTAAGACGGTTCTTTCAGAAAACCGTCTTAGAAAACACTTTCTAAGACGGTTTTTTGGAAAACCATCTTAGTAGGACTACTTTCTAAGACGGTTTCTGCAATAACCGTCTTAGAAATGTCAATTATTTTACAAAAATTAAAACAAAAAATATATTCTAAGTTAGTTTTACTGAGAACCGACATAGAAATGCATGATTCTAAGATGGTTTAAGAACCATCATGGAAAGTCAAGACTTTCCACGACGTTAGCTTCAAAGACGGTTCAACAACCGACATTCAATGGCTTAAATAACTGATGTAGAAGGTCATTTTTGTAGCAGTGAGACTCTGAGTTTTTCTAAATATCAAAATAGTTCAGAAATACTAAGAATGCATCACTTACATAATATGAGTAGACTAAAGGTTCACAATCTTCCACTTTCTATATGTTGCCATAATCAATAAGGGCACATCAGAAAGTGAGAGCTATCTGTATAAGAAGATGCAAGTTTTTTGAAAGATAAACACTTAGTATTAAAGAAGTGATAGGGAATGTTAATAGATCGTTCAATAAACCACAAAGGAAAGAAGTAGAATCACTTAATTTATACAGGTTCACACAACCTGAGCTACGTTTAATTCTCCTTTACGTAACAGTAAAGAGTTCTATTAATCAAAATTTGATTACAAAACAAGTATCCTGACCTGTCACTTCTAACTTTACAAGTATTCTTAATACCATTTTTGGCACTTTCTTAGGCTCCCCTTAAGTATAAGAAACCTAAGTATTGTTTAACACTAAGTCACTCCTCGCTTTCACAAATAGTAGTTTGAATGAATAAAAGTATTCAATACCACTCAAAGAGTGGATATACAATAAAGCTCAATTACATAATGACCTTGCTTAGCAAAGAATAAACAGATGAAACTTTGTATTAGTCATCCAATAATTTCTACAACGTTTCGCTTTAGATAAGTTCTTGCTTTTTTGTCAGTTTTTCTCCCTTTGGCTTTTTGGGTAGAGACTGCCTTTTATAGACGTCAATGAAGGATTCGTTAAGGATCAACATCAATTCCTTGAAAAGACCATTGTCTCACAATAGAGGATAAGGCTACGTGGCGTGCTTTGATTTGTGAGGATTTGCACAATAGTACAAACAACACCATGTGCTCCATGTCCTAAGCGAAAGTAGCCTTTTTAGAATAATATGTGAGTGCCTTCTATTTTCTTCTATTTTGTCATTTCCTTAAATTCAAACGTTAGCAATTCAAAATAAAGAGAGGCAAAATGAATTTGTATAGGATAGAACATGTGTACTTCCCTTTTTCGGTTAACACAGACTCTTTGCTTAATGCTGATAATTTCAAAAGATAAGTGAGTTACTTACTAGCCGGACGCATGAAATAACCAAAAACGCAGTGTATAACATTGATTATCATAAGGAGTGGATGCCTTTTGGTTTTAGCGCTCTAGATGCTGGATAGATAGTAAACAAAGTAACCTTTCTTGTATGATACAAAGTATTGTTAAGTCCCTTAAGAGTGTTTTGGAGAAGAACAACACCAAGATTGGAGAACTGCATAGTGATGGCATTTTGCAAGGAGAGACTAGATTGCTCATTTCCTTGATGTTGTCATTAGATGAAGGATTCCATTTCTTGCCCTATCATGTCTTGCACTTCATCCCTGGTAACAATAGTAGGTTGTGCATAGTTCAAAGAAGCAGGTCCTAAACTGGTTGAGTAGACCATGACAACATTTGGTTTTCCCTTATCTTTAGAAGTAGCCTCATTTGAAGTAGTTTACTGCTTGGACATAGGCTTTATAGCGCTATGTTAAATTTCATCTTCTTATTTAGCCTTCTTTTTTTTTTTTTTCTGAGCTTCATGGAGCTAAGTCACATGAGCTGTAACAACCTGCCTCAGCGCTACGATATCACAACTCTAAATGTGTAATTTCAATTTTAAATGAAAATTCCAAATGAAAATTCCATTAATTTGATTATGAGAATAAAAGTAAATTTTTCAAATTAATACACTCACCAGACACCACACAAATACATAAATAAATAAATACATACAACACATCTTAATCAAGCAAAATCATTGGTTTTCACCTTTAGCATTTGAGTTCAACCACATAAAGAATAATTTAAGCACAAAAATTTGTGGTGGGTTTGGAAGAAAATGGTGATGCTTCTTAATCACTTGTGTTTCCTTATCTTCCTAATGATAAATATTTTCCTAAACTACCACACATATACTAAACAACTAAAATAATAAAGCAAAATTAACAAAAAGTAAAAGAGAGGGTAAAGAAGGCTTAACTCAGGGTTGAAGAGCCCTCAACATCTCCTCTTATCCATTGCAGCCTCGCCACCTCATTGGATAGCTAGTACGTGGTCCTCTAAATGAGTTATCCATTAATAAGGTTGTACATGATGAACAAAACTGAAAAATGAAAGTTAGTGCTATGCTATTGGGTGATATTTTTTTTAAGAATTTGAAACTTAAAGCTAAAAACTATCCTAAATGAATGTAATGTAAAAAGTAAGAGTTAGAAAGATGGATTGCCTCACAGTAAGCACTTCTTTAACATCAATAGCTTGACGTATGGCATGTGGATTGCAAGGTGTTGTATGATGGTGTTGTTGGTGAGCTGATTCGTTGGAAAAATCTTCAATGCCTTGAATGTAGTTGAACATTTGTTTCTTGCTCTCTCTAAGTGTGTAGACTCCTTTACGAACATTAATGGTTACATGAGCAATTCTCATGAAGGATCTTCCTAGAATGATTGGAATTTGTTGATCATCCTCTATATCCATAACCAAAAAATCAATTATAGATGTTAAATGATTTAACTTTATTGTCACGTTTACCACTTTCCATAGTGCTTTCTTTTTAGAACCATAGGCAAATTGTAGAGTCATGTTGGTGGGCTTTAGGTTAAGGCGACCAAACTTCTCTAAGAAAGAATGAGGTATGAGGTTGCAACTCGCCCCTGAGTCAACTAGTGCATGGTCGATAGAGAGATTTCCCAATGTGATGGGGATGATAAAACATCCCTTGTCCTCCAAATGTCTTTTGGGTCTTACTTGGTGTAACACGTCCCATGTGAGTTTTTCAATAGGTGGTTCCTTCTTATTCCCTTGTTGCCTTCATGTATTTCTCAAATTTGGCCATCCTTTCACTGTCTCCTTGCTTATGGATGTTTAGCTTGCTAAAATCAATCAATGAAGGATTAAGTGAGGATTGCATACCTTGGGTTGAAGGGTTGGCTTATGCCTTTATCTCTTTTTCTAGCATGGTGTTTTCTTCTACCTCTTCTTCTTCTTCTTCTTCTTCACCTTCCACGTCACACTCTATGGTGGAGATAATAGCCTTGCAATTTCCCTTTGGGTTCTCCTTGGTGGATGCGGTAAAGCCAATCGAAGAGGTTTGCAATTATTTGGCCAATTGCCCTATTAAGTCTCCATGCTTTTGATCGTGGCTTTAGTATTTTTGTGGTTGGTGATGATTTCTTCAGTGAGTTTGGTCAAGGCTTCTTCCAACTTTCTGGTGCAATCCCACAAACTTGGTCTTTGTTGTGGTTTGTTGTCTTCCACTTGGCTGTAGTTTCCATGTATGTTTTGGAAACCTCTTTGTTGGGAGTTATTGTATGGTTGTTGTTGTCCTCCCATGCAGTTAACCTCTTTGGTTGTACCTTGGTGCATTTTGATTTTGATGTTTGATGGTCTCCTCCACATTCTTCACACATGAACGCTGACTAAGCATTTTTAATTTAGTATTTTCTATTTTGCTTAGCTTATTTTAATTTTCTTGGATTCTTATTTTCTCACTTTAACTCAGTTTTGGTCTTAATAATTGGGCTTAATTGATAATTGTTGCTTATTTTAATATTTTGTACTTACTTGACCTATCTTTCTTGTGCACGACCTAATTGTTATATCTGATGCTTGTTGTTTATGTATAATAAGCTCACCCTTACATTTGTTTTGTACCGTGTGTTTGGTACCTGTGATGATTAGTAAAATGAGGGTCAATTAGTAAAATACAGTTAGTTAATTAGTTATACTAACTATGAGAGGGTCAGAATTAGATAAATAGGAGATGGGTGGCTGAGGAAAGGACGGAAAATGTACTAGGAGGATAGTGAACCTTGAATTCACTATGTAAAGGCTGTAACCATTGGTTTCTTGAATAAAATTCATCTTTTCACTCACTCTTTGATCCAGTTTCTATCAAGCTGACGTGTAATGTTTGTTATGAAATTAGTGGAATGTGTCTTTGGTTGTGGAGAGAAAGGGAAAGAGTCTAGTACTTAGTTGTTTCTTTATATAGCTAGGCTAGACTCTGGTAGAGGTTTTACGCATGATTTCTGAATTGTTTCTACAGGTGTAGAAAGGGCTTGGAGAATATTCTCCATAGGAGGGGGCCTCCATGCTCATTTATATTTTTTTGCTGAATTAATATAGACATTCTTTATTCCCATAGGGGAGAATTTAATCCTATCATTTGAGTTCTAAAAATGAATATTCAAACTTGAAACATAGTCTTTACACAGTGAATAACACAGTTCTAAAAATAGCGCCTAGATTCTTTTACCACCTAAAAAACTGAAAAAAAAAACTATGTACCACATTGTCCATAGGCTCCACGCTATGCGTAGGTAAGGGGGAGAGATATCATACACAACCTTTCCCTTGCATATGCAAAGAGGCTGTTTCCAGATTCGAACCCATGACCAACAAGTCACCAAGACACAAGTTTACCGCTGTGCCAGGATTCACCTCATTCTTTTACCAGCTACTCACCATAAATATTTTTTTACCTTTACAAAATCTCCCATTCATCAAGTTGATATATAAAAACCACATATATTATTGAGAGGTACTCTTTGATCCATTTGAAATGTGGTTTGTGCACTATGGAGTAGAGCTGGTTGAAAGATCAAGCAATACTATGGCCCTGTAGTCACAGTAGAGCAGTTATTCCTGCTGCCTGTGTTTCTCAGCCTTTCTCATTTGGGTCATGAATATTTTTTATTCTTCTGCATCATATATTCAACAAATTTAATTAAAAGAATGCAGTTTTCTCCCCTTGCTCTTTCTTTTTAATTGGTTAGTTTTTCTAGAATATAAATGGCTAAGATAAAACACAAGCAAAATGCTAAGGAAACTATGAAACAATACACTAACTAACCTCGTGACTGGCAATCAGCAAGTTGAGATATAGCTTTAAATTTCAGGTTCTAGTTCCTGATAGTATGAATCACAAATCAGTAGAAAAAAATAAATAAATGATTATCACTGTTTTAAGGACAATAACTTAATAGAATGGTTCAAAAATTATGAAGGACACTTTCATAGTGTCAATGTTATTAAAAGTTTACAACAAATATCAAGCCTGAGATTTGGAGAATGGAAGTTTATCTTTGATTTGACTGAATGTTATGTCTCCCAAAAGTTCTAATTAGAATTAAGATCAAATATAAAGCAGTTTCAGATTGCTCACAACTCTATTGGCTAACACCAAATTATCCATCTGAGATAAATTTACATTTTATAGTCAAGACAAACAAGGCAAGTTAGACATAATGTAGACAAAAAATAAGCATAATAAGTGAATCGTAAGGACGAGACATGATATGGAAAGCATGAGAGAAGGAAAAAAAAAAAAAAGCGAGGACCTTCAGTTCTTTGAAGAAGTTTCTTCACTCTCTGCTTATACCCATCAGGCCATCACAGTTAATGTTCACTTTGAAAACACAAGTCTGTAGATGAAAATGAGAAGATACAGAGCATACAACAAAAGAAAACAGATAAATTCCTCAGGAAATTACCAATAAACAGCTATGATGTGTTCATAGAAAATAAAAATAAAATAAAATAGAAACATGTATTTAAAATACAATAGGATTAATTAGTTACGATAATTAAATTAAATCCGGTGTGATGAGTACCACTAAAGATGTACAATGTTAATCCTCCAAGGCTTCAACACATCCACTACTGTCATCTCACACGTGAGTAGCAGTAACTAGCAAAAGTGGACATCATGATAGGCTGACCAGAATCAAGAAGTTAAGTCCAAAAATCAGTAATAGCAAGATTGAACAAAATGAATGAAAATAATAAATGCAACAGTAAGAATTAATATAGAGAATTTTTACCTAAAGACTTTTTCCTCTGTTAAAATATACTATAGGCTTTTAGCTGTCACAAAGTGTAAAAATTTAAACTGCCAATATTTTTTGGCACCTTTGCGAATTTCAACAATAGTTCCATGATTAGCTTTGAGTGTTCCAGCAGTGCTCAATGTTTAAACAATTTACAGGTAAAAAGTTATGACAAACAATTTACAGGTAGTTTGTGGTTAAAAGGTTACCTGGCACCAACCAAGCTTAAGGGATTTTATGCTCCCATGAAACTTGAGAACTTCAGCCCAAGGCCTTGGTGATGGACTCCAAAATTGAACCAAGTCCTGTTTGCCCTGATCTTCCTTGCAATGGAACTCAATCTTCAATTCACTCAAAACAGAGTAGGGAACTCTCTCCTTGAATGGGGTTGTTTATGTTTTCTAAATTCAGAAATGGGTTATGGAAGAAGAATAGAAGTGGATTTGGATTGACACCATGGAATAGGAATTCCAATAAGTCTTGCAAGAATCACCACAATAGCTCAGAGGCCATTGATAAGAAACAAGAAGTTCTTGATTAAGAACAAAGGGAGAAAACTCTCACCAACAATTCAGCAATTGCATTAATCATCCAAAGATGAAATGCTTTTTACATGCAGTTTGGGACCTTATATAGGCCACAAATTATTAAGCTAATTAACCCTAAATGACATGTAAATGTAAGCTAAAATGAAGCCCAAAAAATAGCTTGTAGGACAAGTTTTACATAAGTGTCCTTTGGCTTCCAAAACTGTGCAGTAACCATCTGGAACTGATATAATCGATTACTTCGTTATGGTAATCAATTAAATCATTCAAAAACTGAAATAATCGATTACACTAACGAAATAATCGATTACGGCAGAAAGGCTATGATTCCTGATTGCTTCTAATAATCTCGTAATCGATTACCAAGCCCAAATAATCGATTAAAGCAGTAACTACTTATTTACAAATGTTTTATTGAATTTCTCTTAACAAGTACTGGAATTTATTGAATTAAAGTGGACTTGAGACACCAAAATCCAGCTCTTGTCGTCCTTGATAAGGTTTGTAACTTCATGCTTGCCCAAGTTGGCTTGAATATGGTCTTGAAGTGCTTGAGTCCTAGCTCTTGTCATTGGTCCTATGAAGCTCACCAAAGAAAGTGCTTCAAGCTCCCCTTCTAGACCCTTGACTTGACTTGGACCTCCATCACTTGGCACCATCTGATCCAACAGGATCATAACGAAGCATGAGTCATGAGATAAAATCTGTCGGTGTTTAGGAAAGACACAAACAGAACAAATATGATAAACTAAATTACTGCCTAGATGTTTTAATTTTCTTTTGTTAATGGCCAGAGCAGGGGTAGTAACATGTCAGGGAACATGTACAAGTGAAAACTAAAAGGTAAAAAAAAAGGACTCTTCTTACCAAATTCAATGTTGTTATTGAACCATTTTTCTTTAAAGCAACTGCAATTTTTCATCTCCTTGACAATTGTACGCATCACTACTAATTTGGTTGAAGTACTCTAAGATCAAAGGGAAAAGGAAAAATAAATATTATAATTTTCTAAACATATTGATGAAATATAAGGAGTTTTCTAAAAAAAATTAGTTTTCTAAAATACATTGATGAAATCAGGTTCAAGTTAACTAAAGGTTAAAAGCGATATCAATATCATTTGAAAAGAGTTTTCTAAAGAAATTAGAAACTACAAGGACTTAGATAAAATTGAACTAAAACTATAACACGTGCCTATTAATTTAACAAAA
Organism: Glycine latifolia; assembly: GCA_013407115.1. Taxonomy (NCBI): domain Eukaryota; kingdom Viridiplantae; phylum Streptophyta; class Magnoliopsida; order Fabales; family Fabaceae; genus Glycine; species Glycine latifolia. Next base: position 9,084 of record QARZ01040708.1, on the reverse strand, counting down.
AGAAAGAAAGAAAATAACAAAATCAATTGTCAGCTCCAATCCAATCTTTATAACTCTGAAAAATGGTGACATCATTAGGTCCAAGTGTCACAGAGACGGACAGGATCAGGTCCAACACCTGCTGCAATACGTCATCTTGCACCATTAGGTGACACCAATGGGTCGCATGTACCCAAGCATACTGCACTTAAATCATAATCATAGCACACACAAAGGTCTCTTTTGGAAGATAGGAACCAAGAAAGAAAAGGCAGCAAAACAACAGCAACGAAAAAAATATAAGTACTAAATGGATCCACAAAGTGAACACATACCTAAGAAAGAAGTCTTTGGAACCTTCAGCCAACTAATCAAATTATCTTCTGTAAATCATGAAACTAACAATGGTATGGTAGAAGAGAAAATTGATGCTCTATTTTCATCAACAAGTGTGCCAAACAGTCATATTTGGGGGAAAATTAGATACAATTTTTTTTCCTTTATCATCATCAATATTAACGGCACCTTTGATCCAAAAGTGATTATAGACATAGATCATTTTTATAGTGTGATCATATTTTATTTGTCAGACTTTGGAGATGAAAACCAAATTTAGACTCAAATTCGATGCAATTTTAGGCGGGAAAGTTGTGTTAGACTTAACTCGTTTTAGTATTATTAAGATTAAGATAAAAGCATATTAACTTGCTTAACAAAGCCAAAAATAAAAGAATATATATACAACAAATATAATAGACTTCCATATCAAAATGCTCAACCCTCAAGTGTTTAAGACCTCACTTTTGACATACTTTGCTTCAGAAAGAAGCACGACCATGCATACTTTTCATACGAGACAGAAGGCTAATCAGACCTATAAATTACATAGCAGGAATTTTAATTATCAATTTTTTTACTAAAATGAAATTTCAGTCCCCTTATTTTTAAATTCACGATTTTAGTCTTCTTATTTTTTAATTGACACATTTCACCATCTACTTTTAAAAAGTTCGTGATTTTAGTCCCCTATTTTCAATTGAAAAATTACCGTCTCCACGTTTAAAAATTTACTATTTTAGTCCCCTTTATCGATTTCATATTTGACAATGTACTTTTTTTAATGAACTAAGCTAGTTAGGAATTAAATAGTTTTAAAAAAGTAATATTTGTCATTTGGATAATAAATAGATACATGTCAATCAACATTTATACAATACATAAATCAACATTTGAAATTGACCACAATGACTAAAATTGTAGATTTTTTAAAAGTAAGAGACAAAATGTCTCAATTAAAAGTAAGGGACTAAAATCGCGAACTTTTTAAATGTAGAGGGTGAAATGCCTCAATTAAAAAATAATTAATTTAAAAGCCAACCCAATTTTCTATCCCTTGGCCTATGTCAAATTTGTCATTTGGGAACCAACATTGGTCTATAGGGTTTATTGCATTCCTTTCTTTCTTGTTAAAGTTCCTTTTTGTCTTCCATTGGTGGTGGCCGAAGGCATTGCTTTCGTAACTTCTCCAATGGAAAGCCTTCAACATTCATTAATAAATCCTATTGTACCCTTGAGCAGTATTCACAAGATAAAAACATAGATCAAATAATTAAAAGTGTGCTTAAACATCATATAAGTAATAAATTCCAACACGTGTCGTGCTCAATGCAGGCATTCCCAAACTTAGGTTTGGACTTGGATTCGTAGCACCATCCAAGTAATACTTAGCATTGTTGCACAAGGGTTACAAACTTACTTTCTCAAGCTCTCATGCTCAACACATGTGAAAGCCCCTCTTAGAATGAACATGTAGTAACTAGGAGTCCATCTATGAAAGTCTAGTCTTAGTGCTCAATGGGCGATGTTGAGCTTAGGTTCTCATGCTCATGGTGGACTAGGTCACCCTTACCATGGAATGAAAGGATTTAGAATCACTCATTTCTTGAAGTTCATCCCTTAGTGCCATCAAAAGATCACTTAGCTTGTATGCTAATGCTTGGTGTGAACCATGCCACACTCAACATGAAAGCAATGGGCATCCACCCCAAGCATCACGAAGCTCATGCTCAATATGGATGCACCACTCTTAGAATGAATTGTGATTTCTATATATCATAAGGTGTGAGATTTTGCATTCCGATGGTTGTAATGCTTGTAGCATCAAATCCCCATCAAAGAACTCATCAATCATGCAAATCATAGAAAATCCCAAATTTCCCAACTAGGGTTCAAAACTCATTTACCCCTAAAATTAACACCGACAACATATATCAAGATGGGAAAAAGGGAATAAGATGGAAAAGGAACACTCAAGATGTGTTCCTCAAAGTAGGTGTGGGTGTCTCCTTGTATTCCTCTCTCCTCTTTCTCCTTCTTTTCCTTATCTTCTCTTTCATCTATTTTAATAGTGAAAATGTGTGTGTGAGGGATGAGTGAGTGTCTTAAAGGAACTTGGGCTTTTATTGGGCTTTTAATAGTGAAAATGTGTGTGTGGGGGGCAATTTCCTCGACGTATGTTAATTTGGGTGAGTATCGATACCTCAACAAATATATTTTAAACATATATAAATATAATCTACTAAATCGTTGGTATTTGTAGTTGAGTTGATCTTATTATTGTTTATTTCGTGGAATAGATATAGGCTTGAATAATATATAATACATATTTGTATAATAATTACATTTAAATGAGGATACTATTTCTTTTTGGAGACAAAATTTGCATGTAATGTGTGTATATTGACAAGCATTTGTTAACATAAACTCACTTGTTCAATAAAAAAGTATGTAAGCAAGGCAAACCTTAAGTATTAAGACACTTATAGTTATAACTTGTTAGCACTATTACACCATTCACGAATGCTAAGTTTGTTGGTTGACGACTATTTTAGCTAATGGCTTTCAACTGGGCCATACATAACTCTACTTAATTGCTGAAACATAAACAAATCCACTTGAGACACAATGGGGGCAATTTTCCCCACAAACTTTTAAAACCATCTTAATGTAATATACAAGTGCAATTATAAAATTGTTCTTGTAATATGAATTTAATATAAAACTTTTATTTGTCTTTTCAATATATGTGTGTGTATATATAGATATAAATTTAATTTATATATAAGTATTGTCCCAACGAAATTTTGTATATGAGTATTGCTCCCACAACATAAAATTTTAGGATCTATCATTGTGCCAAAAGCCCAAAAGAAAGGCCCAACATGGAAGGCTAATCATGAAGACAAAATTTTGAATATAATGGGGGTGATTCCTAGGCAAGGTAAGAGGTACCTAAACACATTATAACGACTTCCCCTAAAAACATTGTGATTGGGTAGTAATTTTTCTGGGAAATGACTAATGGTTGCAACCCTTTTAAATATTTGAATTCATGATGTAAAAAAGGTCCTCAACCAATCAATAAAATCTATTTTTCTTTATCATTTACTTATGACACTTTCACAACTTTCCTTTAAATAATGTTATTCTTGATTTCTCATATATATATAGGAATCCACTTAAAGTAAGTTTAAGAAGTTAGTCCCAATCTGGACCCTTTCTTTATTTTATTGTCTGTTTGATTCCCTAATTTTATGTTTGTTCAAAATTTAAATGTGCTAGCAATTTTTTTCTTTCTGTGATACTTACAATTGCTCTCATTATTAAATTTTTAAAAAGAAAATTTAACATGAACTGGTAATGAACAACCATCAACAAGAAGAATTCTTATAGTTGACAAATGACATACAGGTGAAAAAACGTCAAAAAAGTCTATTCCACTCTATTGTTTAAAGCCTTTAACTATTAAACGTGCTTTATATCTAGCTATTGATCCATCACTATTCAATTTCTTCTTTAATACCCACTTACAGCCTATAGCCTTAGCCCTTTTTGGCAAATTGACCAGTTGCCAAGTATGATTCTTTAGCAAAGAACTCATTTCATCATCTATAGCTTCTTCCCACAGTAAGGATTCCCCATATCTCATTGCTTCTTGAGAGGAGAATGGATCATCCTCTATATGGTAAGTGACAAAGTCCTCACCAAAAATTTTAGAAACTTTATCTCTTATAGATTTTCTAGCTGAGATTGGTTCAATAGCCAGTTGTGTGAGATTAGTGTCAGAAGGACAAGCTACAAAATCTACAGGAGATTCTGAAATCATATCTGTAGATCCAAAAACCTTCAAGTCAAGATTTCTAACAAACTTGTACTAAAAGAATTCTGCATCTCTAGATTCTATCACTGTGTTAGTAGATAGATCCAAAAATCTATCTACAGCACTATCTTCTGCACTACCTAGATATACACAAGTAGTGGTTCTAGGTCCCACCTTAGGCCTTTTAGGATCTTGTATCCTTACATAGGCAACACAACCCCAAGTCTTAAGGGTATCATATCTACAAGGACGTTTGTGCCCATATCTCATAAGGTGTCTTAGAGAATTAAGAGTGCGGCAGCCTGTTAGCTGTAAGTAACATAGAATTTAACATTTCAATTAAAGTTCTATTCTTACGCTCGACAACACCATTTGATTGGGGTGAGTAAGGAGTAGTAGTTTCAAGTACTATGCCCTCCAAAGCACAAAATTCCTTGAACTCAATCATTGTATATTCTCCTTTTCTATCACATCTAAACCTTTTAATTTTCAAATTAAGTTGATTTTAAACTCTAGATTTAAAAATCTTAAACTTTTCAAAAGCCGTATCTTTCGATTCAACAAATAAACATGACAATATCTAGAAAAATCACCTATGAAAGTGATTAGATACTTCCAATCCCCTCTGGTATCAGTTTTTAAAGTCACAAAGATCAGAATGTATAAGCTCAAGAAGTGTTGTGCTCTTAGAAACCGACTTAAAAGGTTTTCTAGTGATTTTAGTCTGTGCACACACATTACATTTGTCAAATCGAATAGAAGTATCTAATGGAATGTTGTGAGTTTTAGATAAATGTTGCATTTTCCTATAGTTCACATGTCCAAGTCTATTATGTAATAATTTTGGATCAATCAAAGTAGCACTGACATGGTTTATGCTATCAGTATCTAAACTCAATTTATACATGTCATTAATCATAAATGCACAATTGAAGTAGCATGAGTTAACAGATAAAGTTACTCAACCATTCATAGTTGAAAAAGACATACCAGCTTTATCAAGTAAACTCATATATATTAAATTCTTTTTAAGTAAAGGTATTACTTTAACATGTTTCAAAGTTAGTAACTTACCTGAAGGAAGCACCAAATTAGCAGTTCTAGCATGAGTCACTTCTGCCTCTCCACCATTACAATTTTCCATGGTATCTTTCACTTTTATGACCTCAGTGAGTAAATTCCATCATTTTTCGTATGACAGGTAACCCCACTATCCAACTGCCACTCAGAAGAGACACTGCCCTTTCCATTATTCATCATTCCAATGAAGGCTTGAGGCTCATATTCACTAATTAGCATATTAGCCTCATTTTGTGGTATGTTGTTCTCTAACACCTTTGGTAGCTTACACTCTGTTGCCCAGTGACACCCTTTTCCACAGTTATAGCTCTTACCCTTCTTCTTCTTCTTGAAGACAATCTTTTTGGCCTCTAACTGTGAAGTTGATTTGCCTTTTGGTAACTTGGACTTTTTTTTAGATTTATAAGAATGTGAAACTAAGTTGGCAACTGACTTTTGTTGTCCTAGTTGTTCCAAACTCTTCCTACCAATGTTTTGATCTTCAATATGAATATACCTTTTTAATTCATCCAATCTCATCTATTCTTTTAGTCTGTGCATGTCAGTCATAAAAGAATTTCATTCAACAGGTAGCTTACCAACACAAGACCAACAAAGAGATTATCAGACAAATCAGAATTGTCCTCTTTTAGCTTGCTCCTCATATTCTCAAGTTCAATTAATTGAGAAGTGATGCTTGAGTTCATATTGAACTTAAAGTCAAAGAACTTCTCCGCTAGAAGAGTCTTAGAACGCCTTTCTTGTTTTTGAAATTGAGTGTTCAAGTGATCACATATCTCCTTTGCAGTCTTATACTCACTATAAGTCATAGCTAGACGAGGATTTAAAGAGTTTAACAAGTAATCATTACAAAAATCTTTATCTTTAATCCATTGATATTCATCCACATTTTCAACAATAGATGCAAAATCACTTAATACAATGTAAAATATGTCACATTCCTTCATACCAAATTGAACATGAAATTTTCAACCATGAAATTCAATGACATCAAAAGATTTCAGCTTTACGATATCATAGGAGTTATGTTTTTCCATTTTAATCATAATAAAATAGTTAGAAAGAGTGCACCTTAAAATCCTCCAAAGTATACCAAATCTTCTAAATTTTCAAAAAACAGCATTGTAGAGGTGAAATTTGACAAATCTGACCCCGAAAACGAATCCAGAAGCCCAAAAACCTTAGGAATGACTACTTTTGGTGGCCAGAGACTTGCTGAAAATTTGTCAGAAAAGTTTGTCAAAAAACGAATTAGTCGCTAGAAAAGTTTATCGGAAAACGAACCAGTCGTCGAAAAAGTTCACCAGAAAATTGCAGAAACTTCCAATGGCTATATCTCCTTCGTCTGACCTTCGTTTTACACAAGTGACAAGTCAAAATGATTGTCTCGACGAGTAGAACAAAACTCACAAGGTTTCAATTCGTGAAATCGACTGAACTTTCCAAGATCTGGACTCAAAGGTTGTGGCCAAACTTAGATCCCGGTCATTCCTTCCGTCGAAATGCAAAAGTAATCACATCCTTGAGTTCCTCTCGATGAGATCTTTGAAACAACACCTTACTCACTCAAATCCGATACACAAAGCTAATAGTTCAAGATTGTTGGAGGTAAGGGGTTTGAGAGATAAAAGTTTAGTATTGGGTGCTTGAAGTATTACACCAAGAGGCATCAAATGTGGAATGCTCAACAATGTTACCTCCAGCTTAGTGAAAACCTAGTGATATAGCAAGCTATTGGGTTCTAGCCCATATGGACCCATATAACCATACAATAACTTATTGAGCTTGTATGTGAACATATTAATATTTAATATTTATTGTTAAATATATTCAACAATTGGAACAAGAGAGTGATTATAAACTGCGATCAACAATGTAAAATGTGGTTTTCCATTCATAGTGGACTGGGTCGTGGTGTCTTGGACTAGGTTGTTGTGGTAGTGAAGAATACCAGGCGGGGGCATCTCGGACCGAGATGTGACAACAACACAACAGACATGGTGATGGCATTAACAGATAAAGCTACTAGTCTATTTGTGGGAAAGAAATAACACTAAAAAAGAGTTGCATGACTGTTTGCTCAAGATAGATAATAGAGAAACACCTAGTAGTAGGGTTGAGAAGAAGAGGTCATGTGTGAATCATTGGTTATTTATGTTAGAAAATATGTTTGATATCTTTAATTTTTAGAAAAAGAAGAATTTAGTTTATCTTTTAAGGTTATTTGTTTTAAATTTTTAGGATATCTTTCAGAATTAAAAAGGATATTATTTCCAGAATAATATTTAGATTTAAAGATATTATCTATATTTAGAATTTGTTTCCTTTTTAATATTCAGATTCTCGATCTATAATAAGAGCTTCTTGATATTAAAAAAAATCATCCACTTGAAAAGGGGCTTACTCCACCTGCCAATTGGAGAGAGGGGTAATGCCAATGGATTCCCAAGTTCCACAAAAACCTGTCAAATATGAAAATGAGTTTGACAAGTTTCACAAAAACTTGTAATAAGGGATTGACAAGTTCCACAAAAACTTATAATAAAGATGATGTATAAGGATCTACAAGTTTTCCTATCATAAAAACTTGTAATGACTATGAATTAAATATTGAGAGAAGCTCCTTCGTCGTCCATACAAAATATCTCTTTTTTTTTATAAATTTATCTCATATCTCATACACAAATATAACATATCAGTTTAATCTGAGCCATTGTTTGAAGTAAAGTAAATGGTCTGGATTAAGAGTAACTTTTTAAACTTCCTCTTAAAATTAGTGGATCCCCTCTCACTCCCATGTCCCATATATAAATCAGTATACACACATATACACGATGCAATACATGTATAATTGCAAATGCAAATCTTTGTTTATCTTTGATAAACTAAACTAATACATCAAAAAGCAAGCTTGTTATACTAACATGCATAACGAGCAAGAGAATTTTTTGGCCATGCACACAAGGAAGTTACATGGCATGACAATCATCTGATACATAACAAAACTTTTATTCGAAACTGAAACCTTCATTATAATCTAACTAATAATAGAGATTGCACAAATTGAATCTAAAGTCAATGAATTTTAAAATTTCAACACACGGATCATGCCTAGAAACCCTTCCATGGTGAAGTAGGAGGCAAGCTTCCATAGAGGAACGAGAAGATCAAAGTCAGAGCCCGCGATGGTTGCCAACTCGGAACTAGATGTCCCGCTCCTCTTACTGTAACAAATGTCGCACCATTGTATTTAACTACATATCCTCCAACCTGTGATGATGAGAAATCGACCATGTTCAAAAAGAAAAAAAATTAATTGGTCTAGAAGAAAACTCAATAATGCGCAGTTTGGAAATAATTTTTTTTATCATGATTGTAGATATTCTCGATGAAGCACAAAGACTTCTCTTGTTTGATATGTCACTATGTCGGACACATTTCTTACACCAATGTATCCCGACACTTATTCAACACTTGTCCTACACTTTTTATTAGGGGTCTAATTTAAAGATTATTTTTGTTGGTTTGAACATTTAAGTTTTCATTTTTACACAATTCATGCACTTGAAAAAACATAAAAAGTTGGTTTAAAAAGATGAATATACCATCAATTTAGATTTTTTTTATATGTTATTCATATTTAATTTCATTAGTCTCTATACTTGTGTATGTATGCGATGTCCCTGTGTCTTAGATTTTAGACATTAACCGTATCAAAATATATGTGTCTGGTGTCCATATATGTCAGCATATGTACTTTATAGGATACTGTTTTATCACAATCCTTGATATTGACAAAATTATGCACAAATTAGTTTATCCGGCTGCAATTATAGTGGCAGACTATTTTATAAAACCTTTTTTTT
>QARZ01040707.1:97141-125768 GCA_013407115.1 Glycine latifolia | reverse complement strand
TTTTTTTCTTCTCACATGCCTTCGGGCTTCAAGGCCCAATCTTTCACGACCTTGTTCGGATTCTTACCTCAAAGTTATTATATCTAGGTGTCAACCCGGACACCTAATACTTCACACCGGCTCACTAGTTCATATGGTGTTTGTGAATAACGTGTAAGTAAGGAACGTATGTGATTATGTTGATAACAGTTGAGGTCTGCCTATGAGATGGCTTGAGATAATGATGTATGCATTGATACCATGGGGGTGTATGACGAGTATCCTATCCAGGTCGTGTTGTTCCTGACTGGGTCATACATTGATGGTGCCCATGGTTATCTGAGTGCGGGTGGACATACATAGATACCCACGGAGGTGTATGGCATTATCCTAGCCAGGACGGATTGGTTCCCGGGCCGGGTCATACATTGATGGTGCCATGGTGATATGCTATGTATAGACACGTGAGATGCCGGGACCGGGTGGTTAACCTTACAAGGATTGTAGTCAGTGCATCGATGAGCCCATGTTGGGGCGGCCCTTGTTTGGGACGGTACGCATGGGGGTGCATGGCAGTATCCTTGCCAGGATGGATTTGTTCCTAGGCCAGGCCATGCATTGATGGAGCCCATGTGACATACTGCATTTGCACGACGGAAATAGGATGATGGCTTAATAAAGAATTAAATAAAAAAACATATTATAAAATTTTGGGCAGAGTCTCCTCTATAATTAAGACTTGTTCCAAAAATCCAATCATCACAATAATAATATCATTGATAGTTTTATCCATCAACAAGCCAATTCATCGCATCCCATTAGTTAAAAACACAGTTTTTCTTAAAAACGAGCACACACAGGAACAAACACACATCAATCATAAATACATCACATCCTATTAGTTAAAAACGTAGTTTTTCTTGAAAACCAGCACACAGCAAGGATAGGCAGATATCCTCATAGTTGGACTCCCTGGCCCCCAACTATGGTACCAAAACTATAACTCAATAATAAACTCCCCTTACCTATCTATATTTCTCTGTTAACTCCTTGAAATGTCATTTTGGGATCTCTCAAGTTCATATGCTTTGACCCAAACGCAGAGCTCTATATACCAAATCGAAGACAATTTAGTATAGATTTCCAAGGTAAGACCAATATTAACATTTGTGGTCAAATACCCATTCAAATCAAAAAGGGGCTAAAAGGGTGTTTTGGGAGTTCACATCAAAAGACATCATTTTGAAATTCCAATCAAACCAATGTGATCGGGGTTCAACAAGGATCACATAAATGACATTAATTTCATAAAAAAAGGAGACTTTTACAACATCTCATTTTCAAAGGGTTTTTCAAAGGAAGTGTAAAACGCCCAACAACGGTACCTAAAACACAAGAGACACTAAGAGAAGCTTAAACTTGCTAGAAAAAGACAAAAGAAACCAAGGTTACCTCAAGGAAACCAAGTACGAAGGATTTGGAAGCTCCATTCTCTACCAAAACTTCGAGAAGAGTTTCGAAGATTCTGCTTCGATTAAAGTGTTCCTCTCCGTGCGGTGATCCAACGGCAAGTGACGGTGCCTCGTGGTGGTCACCGGTGGCCGTGGATGGTGAAGGAGACTGGTGGGCGAGCTTGGGAGCTGGTTTTGGGGAACTGGAAGCCATTTTCGTGATTTATGGCTACTGGTACATATTTATCACCGCCTTCACTCACCCAAGCGAGCAAAAGTGGCTGCAACTTTTTAAACATATCTAAAAACTTAGCATACTGTTTCTTTTGAGCTTGCTGCTTAAGCTTCATCGGGTAAGGTGGTTTCTCAAAGTGAGAGAAATCCATTGTCTTTTTGGAACTTGCAATAGCTGGCTCATTTTCTTTGCTTGCATTTGTCTCCACTGCTACATCGTGCTCAGTATTTTTAATGGTTTTTTCTTCATCCTTTTTCTGCACTACTTTGGATTTCTCCTGAGGTGTGACTACCGCTCCACTCCTTGTAGTGATTGCCTTGACATGTTCCCTTGGATTGACTATGGTATCACTAAGGAACTGCCCTTGAGGTCTTTCAGCAAGTTGCTTAGATAGTTGACCAATTTGGTTCTCAAGATTCTGGATGGAAGCATCCAGAATCTTGTGATGAGCTCTAGTTTCATTGATAAATAAATTGGTGGCCTGGATGTGCTCATTGGTCTTCTTGGATAATTGCAACATTGCTTTCCCCAATTTTGATGGCTCCTTAAGTGGAATAGGTGGAGGTTGCAAATAATTGTTGGATTTGTAATCCAATCCTCCTCTGAAAATTGTTACCCATAGCATGATTCAGATTTCTTTGAAAATTCTGTTAAGGTCTTTGATCATACCAGATGCCATTTACCTAAACTGGATCTGCTCCTATCAGAGTGAGACATTCATTAGATTCATGCTCTCCTTGGCAATATTCACATATAGTTGATTGTGCTCTGATTGATGAAGCTTGAGCTGCAGAAACTTGAAGCTTATCAAATTTCTCATTGAGCTTAGCCAACTGCTATGATAAAAGCTTCTGTTCAGCTAGCATCGCATCACTACTCCCTAATTGAATGACTTCTCTCTTAGGCTGAGCTGTAATACTCTCATTTTCATTACGGGCCAAGGAATCAATTAACTCAAAAGTTTGAGCTGTTGTCTTTGATCTGATTGAGCCTCCAACTGCGACATTAACAATTAGCCTGGATTCAGGTGTTGGTTTCAAAGGAGTCACTTGAAGAATGGACAAAATATCAAGCTTTGTTTTGAACTTTCAACATGCCTTGAAGACTTGAAGATTAATTTGTGATTAATTGTAAAAGGAAGAAGCATTTCTGGTGATCCAAATGCATTGCATTCATATCATTCATTTAAATCTTTAATTAGAGTTATAGAATTCACAAGGCTTTGATAAATTGATTAAGTGTTTGAATTGAAACAAAGGTTTTTTGGAAAAATACAGTTTTCTACTATTCTAATCGATTACCTAATAATATAATCGATTACTTTGTTCTTAGCTCTTTCTGGAAAACTCTTCAAGAACAATGTAATCGATTACGTATAGGATTAATCGATTATTTTACCTTCGTTTACATATAAACTGCCTTGATAAACATTTTAATCGATTACCAATAGACTGTAATCGATTGCAGAGGCCAAATAGAAAACACCAGCTTTCTGCCTTAATCGATTACCAATGATAGTAATTGATTACATCACATGCCTCTGCTTAAACTATTTTGATACATTAATCGATTACCAAATGTAGTAATCGATTACATAGTTCACATGCCTGATTTCAAGGTTGTGAAACTCTCTGTCTTAATCAATTCCCAAAAACTGTAATTGATTACACAGTGTATCCTAAGTTTGTGAAGCTTCCTGTGTTAATCGATTACAAGAAGACGGAATAATCGATTATTTGATTCGTTGCCCATACCCAGATTTGTGTAGAACACTTTAATCGATTACATAAGTGAAAGAATCGATTACATAAGTGAAATAATCGATTATTGGGCGCGTTTAATCGATTACTGATAGTTGCAAAAGTTTGTTATAAATAGAACCCTTGCTCAGCTTGATTTGTAACTTGATAATTTCGTATTCTGAGCCTACATAAAGCTTTCAAAATACTTTCTTGGTTATTTTTGGGTTCTATGAGTTCTTGCTTTCATTAAAACACTTATGGGTTATTGAGTGATTCTTGAAGCAAGAAGTTTCTTTTCAAAGCTTAAGGAATGAGATGTTCTGAGTTTTATTTTCATCTTTCAACCTGATTCATTCATTCATATGCATCATCATTCACTGGATCATTAGGTGATTTCATTCCTTATCTTTGTGGTTGTAATTCTGTTTTGAATTTGTATTTGAATTTGTATTGTAATTGGGTTTCTTGCTTGTAATCTAGAGATAGGGTTTCTCTAGGGGTGTGCTGAGTAGTGTTCTCAGTGGGTTGGTCTCTAAGAATCTAATAGTGTTTTAGATTTCTGAACTTTATCTAGGGTTGATAAAGGGAGACTTTGTAATTACTTGTAAGACAGAAAATTGCAATAGTGGAACTTCATTCTAGTGTTGAGTGGAAGAAAACTGGATGTAGCTTTATAGTGTTTGAAGTGAATCAGTATAAATCTCTTGTGCTTTGTGTTTAATTTTTGTTCTTGATTATTTTCTATACATATTGATTGTCTTGCATTGCTTATCAATTTAATCTTGAGCTATTGGATACCTTGGGCTGAGCATTTGATTGAATAAGGATTCTTGGTTTCAAAAGTGATAAAGATCCTAAGGGAAACTCTGATTCTGTTAAAGGAATTTTTTAATTTACCAAGCCTAACTAATTCACCCCCCCTCTTGGTTAAGTGTGAAGTGTTCCTATATTTTACATCAGGTGTCATTCCGTTGAAGAAAATGCGTACCTTCTTCCCAACTGGCATGTCATACTGAGGGCACCTTCGAATCAATTATTGGAATCAGTTCCAAGCTGCACACAATGTCTCTCTTCCATTCTAAGTGAAGTTAGTAATCTCATTCACCAACTTATTGTATTTTTCCATGGAAAAATATTTTGCAAAAAATTTTGCAGCTAGCTCTTCCCAAGTAGTGATACTGTTTGAAGTTTGTCTATCCAACCACCGGATAGCTTTTCCTTTAATAGCAAAAGGAAATAATCTTAGCCTGATTGCGTCATCTGTCACCCCCTGATGTCTGATGGTGTCACAGATCCTCAAAAATCTGTCAACAAAATCATGAGGGTCTTCATCATCTTCTCCACCAAACTGGCTACGCTCCACCAAAGTAATTAATGACGGATGAATGCCAAAATTATTAGCTTGAATTGGTGGTCTGACAATGCTTGAGTTTGGCCTGGTGAAAAGTGGAGCCAGAATATCCTCCATCAATTCATCCTCTGGTCTTGGCTGGTTGTTAATTCTGTCGGCCATCTCTGATTCTAATTCAAGTGGTGAATTAGAATTTTCTGCTTCCCTTTTTTGCTTGGCTAGCTTACTGTTCCTCTTTGCAGTCTTTTCTATTTCTGGATCGTACTGTAGATTTATAGGATTAACTATACCGCGTATAAACTCAGAAGAACAGATTAGTAACACAAGTAAATCCAATCTTAAAGATTAAAAGTTACTAATAAATTGGCGTATTCAATCCCCGGCAACGGCGCCAAAAACTTGTTGCAGATTCGGCAAGTGCACCGATCATTCCAAGTAATAAAGTGATAAGAAAAGTATCATTTCCACGAGGATTGAGGCACCAAATTTATTGTGACTGTTATCTTTAAATTGGATGAAATAAATTTTGAATTGAATTGTGAATTGTATTATGAATTGAGAAAATTAAATAACATAATTAAAGTTCAATAAGAATTTAAAAACAAAGTTAATTAGATTTGAAGAATTGATTAAGAAGAATTATAGTCAGAGCACATTCACCTTTTGATCCCTACCTTCTTTACTTGAATTAATTACTAAATTTAATTATGCTAATTGTTCAGATAATGTATCCTTACTTTAAACTAGTTAAATCCTAATTCCTTAGTAACTTTAACCCTTTAATTCAATCAAAACCCTAATTCCTTAGTGATCTCTCTTATATTAAGCATCAAGAAAATACATATATTCATCTGCAATCACACATCCCTATTCCTAGGTAATGTAACAATTGTTATTTTACTCTTGTCAGAAATTAAAGTTCCAATATTCCTATTGTAAACCCTAACCTTCAGAACTTCATTAGAGTGATCAATTCTAACAAAGATATATTTCATTCAACACACGATAAAATAAAATAACTTTAGCATAAAAGAATCACAGAATCAATCAAATTACAAAGGAGTTCACATAAGGTTCATGGCCCTAACCACAATAAAGAGAATTAGCCAGACATTGTCATGTCTAACTTTAAGAAAAATAAGGGCATTGAATCAAGAATATTAAAATAAGAAGAAGAAGAATTAACCCCTTCAATCTTGAATATTAATCTTCTTGCCTTAATGTAAATCCCTCTAAGATATCTTTTCTTGCTCTCATTCTCCCTTCCTCAATGTGTAGCAGTTTAGAGGTCTGTGCCTCTGTGTCTCAGTGTGTTTCTTTTGGCCTCCTTAGTCCCTATTTATAATTAGGGTGTGAAAATCTTCTCTTATCTTTTATTTTTGTGAAATCTTTAATCAAAATCTTCTCTTATATTTTATTTTTGTGAAATCTTTATTCAAAATCTTCTCTTATCTTATATCTTTGTGAAATCTTTAATCAAAATCTTCTCTAATCTTTTATCTTTGTGAAATCTTTAATCAAAATCTTGAAATCCAGAGGCTTCTTGATTTTGCTTTCTTTTCTTCTTTTCTTGGTTTCTTGCTATAAAAATTTAAAGAATAAGTGATAAAGATAAAATAATGAAAACTTTCACTTATATTAGCATGTATTGCTCAATTATTATTAATTTCTTGATTCTTTTAGCTTGAAAAACACTATATGCTAGAAGCATATCAGTAGCGTGAATGAGGTCCTAGGAATTAAGCAATGAAGGATGGAATTAGACAAGGAATGAAGGTGGATGACGCCATGGAGAAGCTCTCCAATGAGTCTAGGAAGAATCGCCACAATAACTTTGAGAAGCCATTGATAAGATCCAAGGATTTTTACACAAGAACAAAGAGAGAAACTCTCATAAGAAATTTCAGATTTCTTATTAGTTTGCCAAAACTCCCCCACAAATCTGTTTGTGCTGGCCTTATATAGCCACGATCCTAAAGCTTGTGTTGTAAGCTACCTAAGCTAAAAATGTAAGCTAAATGAAAGTGGAATGAAATGAAGCTTGAGGTACAAGCGATTCATGTTATGACTCATGGCTGAGTCAACCACGTGGAGCATGTGCTTCATGTGAAGTCACATGTTCCATGCCCTGCTTATGTCGCACAAA
Organism: Glycine latifolia; assembly: GCA_013407115.1. Lineage (NCBI taxonomy): Eukaryota > Viridiplantae > Streptophyta > Magnoliopsida > Fabales > Fabaceae > Glycine > Glycine latifolia. The sequence continues at coordinate 118,864 of QARZ01040707.1, read as the reverse complement.
TTGAATTTCAAAAGTTCATGGGTTTGAAATTCAAATTGAGTCACATTTTTGGAATTGCATCACATGACTCATTTCATTGCACTTGGCCACTAAACTCCAACCATTTCCACCCCACCTAAGCTAGGAATTAAGGTTCCAAACTACAATTTTTACAAGTTTACATAGGTGCTAAAAATCACATACAAGTGTACCTACACTTATTAAACAATTTCCACTAAAGGCCTATTTATTGCCCTACTACAATTGCCACTATAAGTGCTGGAATTAAATTCAACTTGAGAGTACAAAATCCAGCCTTTGTTCTTCTTGAGTTGGTGTGCTTCTTCATGCTTGTCTAAGAGGTGCAAATTAACTTTGATGTGTTCTTGAAGGGTTTGTGTTCTAGCTCTTGGCATGGATCCTCTAATATAATGACCCTATGATAAATCCGGGTTCTTATTACCGGGTGTCACAAAAGGGGGGGTGTATTTTGGAACTCGGATAAGAGAGGGTGTAAATAGTACCTTTTCAAAACCGATATTGTGTTGTATGTTAGTTTTATAGGAAAATCGGGTTATCGCCACGTAAATGGTGTATATACTTAGCACTTTTGAGGAAAAAGTGTTGCTGTATAGGAAGGAACTCGGACAAGGAAGGGAAGAGCGACTGGGTAGCTATATCGGCAGAGCCCGTATATTCCTTTTCTTTGAGGTCCGAGTTGTGATCTCGGATGAGCAACCAGGTAGTGATCTCAGTTGAGCTCGGAGGAGCTCGTATTTAGTTAACTTGTAAGAGCTACCGGGTAGAGAGACCGGAAGAGCTCGTAACCCCTTTTGATAAAGTTACCAGGTGAGGAACCCGGACGAGGTTGGGAGGAACCTTGGACTTGTGAAGTACCAAGGTAGGAAATCAGATTAGGTCGGAATAGGTTGGATTAGGTCGGATGAGGTCAGAGGAGGAGGGAACATTGGACGTACTACAGTACCAAGGACGAGTTCTTATGCAATCGATTACATAAGTATTTGTAAGCGATTAAAACAAGCAGTATTGTTGTTTAACCCAGACTTAGTCTTGTACACGTGTTGACTTTGCGTATTCACTTTACACAAGTGACACGTGTTGACTCCCTGCTAGTTGTTTTGACGCAGGAAGACTCTCATATTATTTTATGGCACGTGTTAACTCATAGGCTATATAAGATATGCACGAGTGAGATATTTCAGTAGTAACCTTATTTCCACCGCCTTTGCTAAAAAACTTTCTCTCTCTTGTTCCATATTTTCCTTCATTGTTAAAGTGAGAAAAGTTTCTTAGATAACCATTTCTTGACCTAAACACCTTCACATCTAATGTAAGGATTGAAGAGAATCACCTTATAAACTAGTTTCCACCTTTGTTAGTTATAAAAACCATCAGGCGAGGAGATCATTTCTTCAAAGAAAGTGCAAAGTTTCAATCTTTAAGAGTTAGAAGGCACATTAAGGATATCCAAGCTTGGAGAAGCTGTTATCTAGCTTTCCTTGCGGTTTTTAAGGTAAGTTACGTAAGTTTCACCGTATCTTTTGAGTTTGGTTATAAGAGTAAAAATGACCCATATAAGTTAGGGTTGGTGTTTCTTTGGAAAAGTATGCTTAGGAGGTTGTTGTGATGAAGGTTAAACCTTGAAAGTTAACTTTTCTAGGTTTTAGGTATTTTGTTATGCCCGGATAGATCTTTGTGGGGTTTACAAGTCACTTATTGGTGGTTTATGTTTGAGATATGGAAAAGAACTAGGTTCTTTTCATGAAACGGTTGAGAACCATTCTTGATATCTTTCTTGCCTGATGTAGGGCTTGATAAAGAAGATATCGGTGGTTGGAAACACGAGGCTTAGGTAGCCGGTGCTGGAATCAGAGAAGGTAAGCTCTTTATTCCCTTGATTGTGTTCCACCATACTCCTGGGGAGTGATGGTTGTTGGATATCATGGTGCGTGTATTTACATTGTGTGTTATTGCTTTTTGATTGAAAACACACATGTAAGGAAGATGTTCATTGGTTGTCTAATTTGTATAACTGGATATACATTTGTGTACGCGGAGTGCACTAGTTGGCTAATTTGTATATCTGGATTTACATTTGTGCATGTCTGTACTAGAAGGGCACCTTGGTGGAATTATCACATGGAGTCTGTGGTCTGGGACCTCAGGCCGGGATACGTGATGTTTACGCGGAGTACACTAGAAGATATACAAGAGTGCACAATATGTGTACTGGCTATCTAACTTGTATATCTTATATGCAATTGTGTATGATATTTGCACTGGTTGGCTAAATTGCATATTCGTGGTGGAATGGCACGTTGGTGTGGTTATGTATATGTGTTGTTTTTATTAAAGGCCGGGTTGGCTATATTATTGATAATGCCAATATAAATGCTATGTACTGTGGAAGTGAACCAGGGGGAGGTGAGTCTCCAAGAACCCTAAGTTTACTGAGATTGTATCTCACCCCGGTTGGGGATTATATTTTATTATAGGTGATAGCCAAAGAGCGGAGGACGAGGTCTGGGGTAAGAGACCCGAGTAGGGGCTGTTCGGTGGATCTCAATTGACAGGTCGGGTAGGGGTTGGCTTGTAATTGAGGATCCCGGACAAGAAGCCGAGGTCGGGTTCGTGGATGAAGCTCTTCAAGTTCTCCTCCTTGGCCTGAAGCTTGTGATGGACCTCCATCATTTGTTGATCCTACTTTATAGGTGTTTCTGGAAGAAGCTTGAAGGGTTTGTCATGTGGAAGGATGGGGGGATTCATCCTTAAAGAAAAATTAAAGGCATTGAAGGGGAGACTAAAGAAGTGGAATAAGGTCACTTCTGGGGATATTGAACAAAAAATCAAAACTTATGAGAAGGAATTGAATTATCTTCATAAAAAAGGGGAAGATGTGGGGTTGAATGAGGAGGAAAGGGAGCTTAGAATAGAAGTGAAACAAAAAATTTGGGAGGTGGTAACATGTAGAGAATCTTTCTTGAGACCAAAAGCAAGAATAAAGTGGATCAAAGGTGACCTAAATTCCAAATTTTTTCACTCGATGATCAATTGGAAGAGGAAAAGAAACATGATTAAAGGCTTACATATAGGGGAGGTGTGGGAGGATGATCCGAAGAAGGTTAAGGAGGAGGTAGCAAATTTATTTTCGAATAGATTCTTAGAGGGCGAGGATGGAGGAATTAGTCTCGACGGTGATGATTTTAATTTTATATCTCATGAGGAAAATTTATCGTTATATTTAAATTTGAAGAATTGGAGGTGAAAGAGGCAATACGGTGATGATTTCAACTTCATCAAGAAGTTTTGGAGTGTTTTGAAAGTTGACATTATGAGTTTAACTTGTTGATGAATTTTTTGTGGAATGGAATTTTCCTAGAAGTGGCAACGCATCCTATATCTTTCTCAACCCAAAGGTGGAGGAACCTCAAGGTTTAGGTGAATATAGACCTACTTCCTTGGTATGTTGCATATACAAATTATTGCAAAAATATTGACGAAGAGAATGCAAAAAGTGTTGCATGGGGTCATTGATCAAAGACAAAATGCATTCTTCCGAGGGGGGACTTACTACATAGTGTGATGGTTGCGAATGCAGTGGTGGATGAGACCAAAAGGAAGAAAAAGAAGTGACTAGTGTTCAAGGTTGAATTTGAAAAGGCATATGATTCCGTTGATTGCAATTTTTTGTTCTACATGATGAGAAATTATTGTATGATCCTAGACTACCACATCATTCATGGTCCCAACTAATATATCCTTGACATGTGGAAAATTTGACACCTCATTAATAGATGTAGCTAACAACGTTAACCAGTGAAAGTTTTAAAACTTGTAATCTTCTTTAACAAGTGAGGTTTTAAAATTTGAAAATTAATCATCGCAAAAAACTCACTCCTCATATTCAAATTTCAATCAATATATTTGTTCTCTCCCAAAAACTTGTTGCAAATGATAAATTTTTAAGAAACATTTTTGTTCCTACTTTCCACACACAAAAATAAATTGGAATCACATGATGTCATTGTTGGAAGCGTGATGCTAGTGGAAAATCCTAGAGGTGGGCAACAATGAAGACTCATGGCAAAGCCACCATGTAGGGCTAGCACCACTGCAGACTTGCAATTAAGCCACAATATGGAGGTTGCAGCATCACAAGCTTGCAGTAAAACCACGACATAGAGGTGGTAACGATGTAGCATTCTCAAAATGCAACAGAGCCAGTGAGGCACCACCTACATGTGGTGGCGCTGAGGGTGGACACATAATCAAGCCACAATGGTCAGCTCATAGTTCTATTTGAGCATTAACTATGTAAACTAATTTTGTTTTTGGCTAACTTCGATTTTGTAGAAACAGAATAAGCATGATTCCATCATTCCAATCTGTTAATTTTTTTTGGAAATAAGTTATAGATGCATTGATTGAGTTTGAAACAAGGCATGATTTTCTTTTTTAATTATCATTAGCAGTAGATTTTCAAATTTTAAATGGTTTGTTAAAATGGTAACAAATAAAAAATTTTAAACTTTTTCTGGTTAACACCATTAGTTTGCATGTTACTGAGGTGTCAAATTTTCCACATGTCAAAGATATATTGGTTGGGACCATGGATGGTGTGGTAGTCCAGGACCATGCAATAATTTATCCTCTTCTATTTATTCTTTTTTGAAATATTAAGTGTAGTGCCATGTAAATTGATGGGTATCCAAAAGGATTTGTTGTGGAGAAAAGGAGGTAGAAAGGAGGAAGGTGGCTTGGGTTAGTTGGAAGAAAATATGCTATCCAAAGAAACTACGAGGGTTAGGAGTGAAGAATATTAGGTTGTTAAATGAGTCATTTTTGGGCAAGTGGAAGTGGGTGCTATTTAATGAGAACTAAGCTTTGCAGAGGAAGATTTTAATTTCTAAGTATGGGGGTTGGAGGGGCTTAAGAAGAGAATATGAGTATAATGGCTCATCTCTTTGGTGGAAAGATCATAGGAAAGTATGTGGGGAATAAATTGTATTAAATTGGTTTGATTTCCATGTTGAATGGAAGATTGGTAATGGCAATAAAGAGAGTTTTTGGCATGATGATTGGCTTAGGGTGGATGTTTAGATTTCACCCATGCGAAACTTTATTTGAATTCTTTACAAAGGGAGGATAAATCCAACATGTTGACCAATGGGGGGGAGGAATAAGTGTGGTATTTGAGGTTGAGAAGAAATTGGTTTGAGTGGGAGGAGGAGTTGGTGACTGAGTTAGAAGTAAGAATTCGTAATATTGTGCCATCTATAAATTCAAAGGATAGATGATTATGGGGAATTCAAAGGGAGTAATTTCAGTTTCATCTGCATATAAGATCACATCTTAAGGCTTGGTGGACTCCCAGGAGGATGAGGCTTTCTCAATGTTGTGGAAACATAAAATACCTCAAGAGGTTTATTTCTTGGTGTGGCGGCTACTGCTGGATAGACTTCCAAGGAAAGCAAATCTCCATAGGCGAAACATTATTCTTTCTAACAATGTGCATATTTGTGAAATCTGTGGGGTCTATATGCGGATTTTGAGAAGCTTCATGGTAGTTTGTGCTAGATGGTTACAGTCAATATGGTGGTTGTTGGGAAGAAGGGTTTTATTGGTATTTAACAGAGGTGGTTGTTGCCTGATTGGTTGAATCATACGAATGAGGCTACAGTTTAATACGGATTGGTTGAGATTTTTTGGCATCTTAATTGCTATGGCTATGTATGTTGAGATTTGCCGAGTAATCTTAGAGTATCTCCAAAGTTTGTGTTTCATGAGTTTTAAAGTTAAGTATCTCCAAAGTGTGTATTTCACACAAATATTGAAATACAAAACCAGAACTCAAATTCTCCTTGCTTGGACTAGATCCTTGGGTTGATTGATTGTTTAACCTTCTAGCCATGATCATCATCAGTGAAAGAGCCACGAAATTTTTGTAAGAAAATAGAATAACAGAGATGGAAGAAATAAGAAAAATGAAAAAACAATTGAGAGGAAATAGTTTGATCTAAAAAACTTGCACAAGAAGTCTCAAAACTTTATGAAAAATGAAGTAACTAACTATCTTCACTAATATATAGTGACTAAACAAAAGGAAGGGGTGGGCTCTGATTGGGCCCATGATAAGTGCCATATTTTAGTTAAATTCAAGCTTATAATGCTGGCACTTATCTTTTGATTTCAGTAAAATTGTTTATAAACTTGCCCTAAAACCTAGTTGATTTGTATTTAGTACTTACATAAATGTTGTTTTTCAAATTTTGGAAGATTAGTCCAATCATATTTTGTATTTTGATAAGTTATGATGGTATCTGAAGCATCCAAGCAAGCAAAGCAAGCAGAAGGGGCATAAAAAATCAAATTTGGGAGGTGTCAGAAGCAAAATGGCCCAGAACTCATCCAGGCCCATGACCTTTCTTCACCATTAAGCTTTTAACTCGCCCAGGCGAGCATCCTCAGTGCAATTTGGTCGCCCAAGCGAGTGGAGGTTTCCAGAAAGATCTTTTAACTCGCCCAGGCGAGTGAAAATAGGCTAAAATGGTCGCCTGGGCGAGTGGACACGAGCAGCCATCCCTTCCTTTAAATAGGCATGTAAGGGTGAAGGCAAAACATGGTTTTGGAGGGAGAGAACATAGGAACAGCCCAAGAGGCTTAGAGAGAGGTGAGAGAAGAGAGAAAAAAAGTGGAAACTCTGCAGGAACGGGCCGGGGATCGCTACCTTAGTCATGTCTTCTGTTGATCTCTTGCTTTGCACCATGATCAGTTAGTTTTTCTTAAGGATTTGATATAATCTTCTTACTCCTATGTACCTCTTTTAATATTTATTTATGCATGAATATTTTCTATTCCTTATTGGTAATTTCATTATGTTCTTAATGCTTGATTCTACTTGATCACTAGTTTCATGAAATTGGATTCTAAGTCTAACTGGAAAGTACTCTTAGGATTTGAACTGAATGATTTTACTTTTTACATTACGTTGCTAGGGATAGAGTATAACGTTTAGATTGCAAATAGCACGCGATTATGATTGTAATGCTGGGTTATTTACTTCGTATGCGAGGGATCGATATTCGGTAAATATCCTTAGAATTATCGATTGCGAGGGATCGATTCAGGGTGAATTAATGTGTGCATCAATAATAATAGAAAATGATTTATACATGGTAATATTAATTGGATACTGAGGGTATGAATGATGAAACCCAATCCTACGTTCTCTTCAATTAATTTCATTTTATTATTTTCCGTACATTTTAGTTATTTTTCGTTATTTTCGTAAAACCATCAAAACTTCGATCATACTCATTGTACATAACTATTAAACTATTAAGTTTTATTTGAAAAAACTGAGTAACTCAAGTCCCTGTGGAGATGAACTTTTATAAATTTTGTAACTTACAATGACAATTGGTACGCTTGCCAATAGTCTAACAACCCATCTAATCTAACTAATGCAGTTTAATATAGATTGTTTGAGATTTTTTGGTGTCTTAATTGCTATGGCTATATACGTTGAGATTGGCCAAGTAATCTTAGAGTATCTCCAAAGTGCGTGTTGCATGAGTTTTTAATGTTAAGTAACCTTGCTGAACAAGTATTGGAGCAAATGATTTGGTAGTGAGTTGTTTAAGTGAGTTGCTTATATAAATAATCATTGCTTGATTCATTCATACCAATTAAAAGAATCATTTTTAATTACAAAATTTAATGTGACTCAAGTTAAGCGCTCACTCTAATAACTTTAACATTTGAGTAAATTTTTGTGTAAAGTTTTTAAATATATGTGATATTGTAGGGCTCACTAATTTAAGATAAGCAACTCATTTAAGTGATAATGCATTGTAGATGCTCTTAAAGAAAGGTTTCTTGGGGTATTTTGGTGTGCATTTAATGTTTAATCTATTGGTTATTTAGTATTTATGACAATTAAACCATAAATATTTTATAACCAATTTGGGGATATATGTTAGGTATATGTTACTTGTATTTTGGATCTGGTACCACTAGTACCCTTATAGTGAAATATACATTTTGCTGATAAAAAGTCATTTTTACCGAATCATCTAATCGCAAGCTTTTATATATGATAATTTCTTTACCAATTTAATTACTTTAAAAGTTATGTCACTAGTTTTTTTATTAATTATAGGTGTAAAATATTTATACTTTAGTGTATAAAATATTTATACTGTATAAAAAGTAAACTCTTATTCTAAACTGTTCTCCTTTACTAACATGCATGTAATCATTGGTTCGAGTGGAACTAAGATTAGTTCAATTTTGGTGAAGTGTCTAATAAAATGCACAAGGAGATTAATCATCAATGAAATTGATAAATACTTGTTACTATGGTGCTAACCCAAAACTTTTATCGGCAAAATTGATGTTTTTTCATAAAGAGAAAATAAGTTATGTATTGACAATATAAAATAATTTTATCTAGTCACATGTCAATATGATAAGCTTGTTGATTTTTATAGAACACTATCTTGAAGGTCATACTAACAATGATTTCTAATTAGTTGACAATGTAAAAGCTTTTACACAAACAATTCATAATCATTATATTTATTATTTATTCAAAGGAAAACCTTCCAAAAGTTATACTCCCTTCGACCCTTATTATAAGGTCCAAATTAAAAGTGTAATTTGATTTTTTTTTTACAAGATTCAATCTATAATTTCTCATGCATTAATTACTTTTTCAGAAAAATGTATGTCCTTCATTAAAATTAGTTCTAGAATGAAATGATTGTAGAAGAACATAACTGATTAATGTTTGTTAGTCTTGTTTTGAAAAAAAATGAATTTAAGATAAATATAATATTCTCAAATAAATTAACTTTTTTTTAATATGTGTGAATTAATTAATTGAAAATTATAATAAGGACTGAAAGTAATATATATCATATTGTTAGTTTTATTAAAATTTTATTTGTTAAATTAAATTTTTAAAATATTATCATTATATTAAAAGTTTAATTTTACATAATAATAAAAAATTAATTTTAATATATTGTTAATGTAAAATACTTTATATCGTCAGCCTTTTAAAAATTAATTTATGTGTGAATTTTAATATAGTTACTATAAAACTCAATAGATTTGTTATATATTATATTTTGTAATTGAATGACAAAATATAAAATAAACTAATATCGGCAGTGAATTCTACTTTAATTTTTATAAACATGCTAATCATGTTGTATTCTATTAATATAATTGATTGATGCACCTACAATTTTTATGAAATATTAATAATATTATGAACATAATACGTTATATAGATATAGAGATTTCTTAAAAAAAACCTTAATTATATAGATATATAAAACTCAATTAATAATCCATTGTTGGTATAAAGCTTAATTTACTACTAGTATTTTAACTTATAACATGAGCAGGTAATTTATATATTTTTTATTAATATTTTAAAGAATAAATAAATAAATATAATAATAATTTACTTTAAAATTTAAATAAATTCATTTAGCGGCTAAAAAGGTTTCTCAAGTTATTAGTTATTTTTTATTATAATTTAAAATAAAATGTAAAAATCATCTAAAGAGTATTAAATAACAAAAAATTCCAATTTTTTCATTGATATTTTCTTTATTTAAATGTATTTTAAATGAAAATAATATAGATTTATATAAGGATAAATTTAATTTTTTGTATTGATGAGAAAAAAATTATCTTAACAATTTTTTGGATGACAACAATATTTGTATTGATGAGAAACAATTTTGGTTACTGCTATCTATTCTTCTTTTTTGTTAAAATCAAATTATTTAAATAAATTTTTCTATTTAAACTTCAACTCTCCCTTGCGCACTCTTTTTTTCATAGAATCCTCCTCTTTTAGTCTTTTTCATCATATTCTCTCTCAGTCTCTTCGATTTCTTGTTCTGATCTTCCTTTATTTTTTATCTCTTGCTCCGAAAATTGATTGAAAAATATTCTTAATAAATTAAAAATAAATAAAACCTTTAACACATTAAAAATAAATAAAACCTTTAACATATTAAAATATTCTTAGTATATTTAATATAATAAAATATAACATCTTAATGGAATTTCATGTTTTTTTATGAAATATTTTCTTCATTAACCCCAAGTAAAAAAAAATAAGATTAAACAATCATATTTTCAATAACCAATAGAATTTAGAAAAATATTTAATTTAAAATTTCATCATTAATACATTTACTATCACATTTAATGCATCATTTTGTCTTTCTCGTGTCATTTATGTGTAAAACTAAAAAAAAACTAAAATTTATACATGGTATATAACATGTCATATACCTTCCTTTATGACATCATTGTTACTTTTTATTCCGGAACTTATAAATATAATACTTCTAATTTTTTTTCCAATACTTTTATTATAATTTAATTAAAATTATAGATAAAGAGTATAATTGGTAATTATAAATTAAAAATTAAATTATAATATTCAGATGATCAGAAACCCATGTCCTATACTCTTTTATTACTTTAACTTTGTAATATAATAGTAGATTTTATTGAAATAGAAACCAATTTCTTAGTAATTGAAACTAAGTTCATATCTAACAACTAAATTGATTAAAATGAAAAGTAAAATATTATTGAAAGACTATTTTTTATATATTTCAATCATATTAAATAAATAAAATTAATTTCTCTGAATCTAAAATAAATAAAAACGGTGTATCTAGAGTATAGAAGTTTTAATTAATTAAAAAATAATTATTAAGATTTTAACATATTTATAATTTATTAACTTTAAAGTATGTTCAAAATGTTAAATTTTAATTTTGTTAATTTCAATTATCAATTATATTATTTATTTATAATTTTTAATTAACAATTATAATGAAAATAGTGGAAAAATATTGAAGTATTAATATATTATATTTATAAATTGCATTAATAAAATACGAAAGAATGTGTGATAAAGGAAGATATATGACATGTTATAAGCATGAGGTAATAAAATTTTAACTTTACACATATGACATGAGAGAGAAAAGATAATACATTAAATACGAAAATGATTACATTAATAATAAAATCATCAAAATAATACAATTGTCTAAGGATTGATGTTAGTTTGCACGAAATACAACCTGCACGAAACACAAGAATTCATATCTGGACAGTCATAACATAATTTTTTGAAAATAAATATTAATTAAAAAACTAATAAAAATATGAAGCATCTTTTGATAGAACTTCGTGCGAATATTACGAAATAGCTTTGGTACATTTTAGCCCTATGTTTATAATCTTATACAAAAAAACTCCCAATTATTTTGCCTTGTGTTTATCTCTATATAATGTCAAAGTCAAACAGTGTTTCCATGTGTCACATAATTTCATACTGGTCCGTAATTTACGTACCTAATGCAAAAGCTTTTAAAATTATTCAATTTGGTTCTTATAACAAATTATATCCTAATAGATAATTGTACCATTTACACAGAGTGGTTCAAATAAAAGCACTCAACTAAAGAATAAAGCAATTAGAAGTCATTCAATATAAAATGTGTTCAAAGAGTTTTTGCAGTCTCTACAAATATTTACGCTAATTGTGAGGCAAAAGAATCAAAATAATACATTTTTAATAAAAAAAATTACGAATTTGGGGCTGTTTTAAAACATATTACCAATCTGGGGCTGTTGGTCACGCCCAGAATTGGGCATGACTGGTCACGCTCAGAACCAGGCGTGACTAGGGGGGTAGTCACGCCTGGTTCTAGGCGTGACCAGTCATGCCCAATTCTGGGCGTGACCTACCTCTATATAAGCCCCCCGACTTCACTTTTCCTTCACTTTTTCCATTTGCGCCTTCTCTCTAAAAGTTCCTCCTTCTCTCTAAAGCTTCTGAGGGATTTTTCTCTGCATCGAAACTCTGCCGAAACTCTGCCAACAAGTAAGTAAATTTATTAATTATGAGTATTATTGAATATATTATTTTGTTGATTTTTAAATTTGTTAGAGTCACACTATTTATTTCATGTTGTAGAAAAATGTTAGGTTTTAGCTTATAGGATTTAGTTTAGTGAAGGGTTTAGGTTGAGGGTGTGGGGCTGAGGGTCTACGATATAGGGTTTTTGGTTAGGGTTTACTGTTTTTGGGTGTAGGGTTTTGTTGTTAAATTTATTTAGTTCATTTTAGGGTTTAAGGGTTAGGATGTAGTTTAGTTTTGTAGTCAACTGTTATGTATTAGGGTTTCAGATTTAGTTTAGTGTAGGGTTGAGGCTGTAGGCGTATGGTTGACGTTTTAAGGTTTTGGGTTTAAGGTGTTAGGGTGATCGAAGCCGTATTCAACCAAATTAATGCAATTAAATGCAGTACTAGGAAGTAACCTAGGTCGTCTCTCAAGGATCGATTAAATTGTGTTCAGGGATTAAAACTTGTTTTTTTGGGGGGGGGGTTTAAACAGATTCAGATTATCAAAAAAAAAATAAAATCGAAATACCAAATGCAGAGATTAAAATGGTCAGGTCTAGAACAGATTGCATTCCTAATATCCTTGGTTCACAAAATATAATCTATCCTGTCTTAATCCTGGTTAGTCCAAATTAATCTACTAAGCGAAGATTAACCCAAAACTTCCCTACACAAATTAAGCAATTGTGAATTCTGTCAGACCTAATTTTCCAGGATTAAGCAACCCGAAATTACTGAATCAATCAACTCAAAATCACTAAGCATGATTCTAATTTGAAAATACAGAACAGAGGCCCAACAAATAAGAACCAAGCAGAACAGAAATTCAAGCACAAAGAACCTCCATTAATTGCAATCTGTCCAGAACCTAACCTAGGAATTAGCCTTCCATTAATTCAAAATCAACAACAGAATACGAATTAAACCTAAAACAGATGAACATTAAAACGAAGCTGCAACAGACAGAAACGAAATTCAACACAAAAACGAAAATCAATAGAACTGAAACCCTAACTACAGAAAACGAAATTAAAATCTGAAAGCAAAATTGAAACTGGAATTAGAAGCAGAAAACGAAACAAGAAGCTATAAACAAAACGAAAATTAGAACCCAAACAGAAACGAAATTATAGAAGCAGAAAATGAAATAATAGAAGCAGAAACAAAAATACGAAACTGGAAGCAGAACGAATTTACCCACTGAAAACAGAAACTGGAATTAAATTGTGCGAAACGTAGTCTAAACAGAGTCACCAACAGAAGCTAAAACCCTAAACCCTAAGAGAGCAAAAACGAAAATGAGAGAGGAGAGAGCTCTGTTTTGGGCACAGCCCCTATTTATAATAGTTAATAACCTAAAAACGAAAATGGGCCTTTTTAACAATTCTGGCCCAAAATTCACTAAAGCGAAAATAAAACGAAAATAAAATGCTGTTGTGGAAAATTAATGCTGACGACGTAATCCAATCTTCAAGTCCACGAAATAATTCCAAGCTCATTTAATTATTAAATTGCCCTGAAAATAAAAATTGGAATAATTAAACTTAGAAAATCCAAATTCGCTAAAATCTGAATTATCGGTCCAATTAAATCCTAAATGAGAACAGTGCGGAATATCAATGATTAAAGCCAAATCAGGGATTAAAATGAGTACAGAAAGATGAGGAAATATAGGTAAAAAGGTGACTCATCATAGGGTTTAGGGGTTTAGGGTTCAAGGTTTAATGTTTAAGGTTTAAGATTTTAGGGTGTAAGAGTTAGGGTGTATGGTTTAATTTTTAGGGTTTCTGGTTTAGTCTAGTGTTGGGTTTAGGTTGTAGGCATATGGTTTACGTTTTAAGGTTGTGGGTGTAGGGTGTTTTTTTAAAAGGTATATGTTTTAAGGTGTGAGGGTTTAGAGGCTTATGGTTTAAGGTTTAAGGTTGACAGTCTAAGGTTTAAGGTGTATGGTTTAGTTTTGAGGGTTTTAGGTCTTAGGGTTTAGGGTAGTTTTTAGGATTTTGGGTCTTAGGGTTTCGAGTGTAGGGTTTAAGGAGTCTGAAAGCTACAACCTTGACGTACCCTAAGACCCAAAATCCTAAAAACAACCCTAAACCCTAAGTCCCAAAACCCTCAAAACTAAACCATACACCTTAACCCTTAGACCTTAAACCTTAAACCTTAAACCATAAACCCCTAAACCCTAACACCTTAAACCCAAAATTTAAAATTTTAGTCGTCTCAACGACATGCAAACTTTTTTATCAGTAATGGCAATAAGATGTTGTAACACAATTTTTTGAAATTTATGATGTCTACAGCGAAGCTCTGGGAAGAAGTTATTGTTTTTGTTTAGTGGAAGAAATGGGTTCAGGTGGTGAGTTTGTCCATGTTGTGTTATTTTTTAATGGAAGGAAATTTGAAGGGCCACAGCGTGTTCTTTTTGAAGGGGAGAAAAGGCAGACACGTATTAAGCGAAGCTCAACAATGGGTGAATTACATAAGAAGATACAACAAAAATTGGGTCTGCAGGACAACCAATGTATCAGTTTACTTACGGGAAGATTATGGCAACGTCAACAGTACATGGGTTTTCAACTTGTGGATGATGAAGACATAGAATTGCTAATGGAAGAATTTTTCAAGCTGCCAACGATAGATTTTCTAGAGTTGTACGTGGATTTTACTGTAGCAGATGATGTTTTATCCATCAGGTCAGTTCCTTTAAAGTCTACTATGCCTACATCGTCATATGCTCCTCCATTTGTAAACGTGTCTGAGGAAGATTCACATGACCCAACTTGGGTTATGGATGAGGATGAAGAGGATGATGATGATGAAAACATTGCAATGGAAGATCGTCTTCTTGAGGAGGATGCTAGCGCGTCGGATAATGATGACGATGGTGGTGTGAATGCGACTGGATTCGAAGCAGGCACTGATGTGGGGGGTCGTCTGAAATCCGTCATGATCCAGACGTAGGATGTGCACAATCAGAACAACCTGTTGAAGGTACGTAACATGACTGAAATGAATAATGAAGTGGTCTAAAATTTGTATATGTGCATCTTATATTTATTCATCTTATATTAGTGTGCATCTTATATTTATTCATTTGATTGTGTGTTTGAAGGTGCTGAGGTGACTCCTTTTTGGGATGGAATTCCTCATTACACATATATCGATTGGAGTCATCCAAGCGAAGAAGAATCTTTTACCGGTTCCGGTTCGGGTTCAGTGCAGGGACCATGGCAATTAGGGGATGCGTTGTTTGTTAAACAGGAATTCGCCTCCAAAAGGGACGCACAAATTGCATGTAAGCGGAACCTCATGAAGGATCATCAACAAGTATATGTGGTTGAGAGCAAGCCTAACAAGTTTAGCATGAGGTGTATTGCTCATAACGAGGGTTGCCCATGGAGGGTTAGGGTAATTAAACCAACATTCGATGAGAAATGGATTGTTTCAAGATGGGGTGGCAACCACAATTGCCTGAATGATCATATTTCACAGGGTCATAGATAGCTTGATTCCGATGTTATTGCTTCAGTTGTAGTAGGTATGTATTTTTTCAATTTCCTCTATATGTCTTCCATAATGGTTCATTAAGGTTGTTCATTTTAATGTGAATGTTACATTTTCATTGGTAGGAATGACTAAGGAGGAACCGTCTGTGTCGATTGCATTGGTTCAGGAAAGGATCGCCCATTCATTTGGATTTAGAGTTTCATATCGTAAGGCCTGGTATGCGAAGCAGAGAGCCATGGCAATGATTTACGGGAATTGGGAAGAATCATACGCATTTTTGCCCAGGTGGTGTGGATACATGCTTCGTTTTTCACCAGGTTCTTTTTATAATATTCAAACCAATGATTATTTTGTGGCTCATCGACTGGTACGGGGAAAACATGTGTTTCATCGCATGTTCTGGACTTTCGGACAGTGTTGCTAGGCATTTAATTTTTGCAAGCCGATGATTCAGATTGATGGCACTCATTTGTATGGGAAGTATACAGGGAAATGGTTGATTGCCACAACTCAGGATGGCAATAATGAATGTCTTCCACTAGCATTTGCCATAGTTGAGGGGGAGACCTTGGAAGCCTGGGAATACTTCCTTGCTAACATTCGCTTCCACGTTACGCAAAGGCAAAACATATGTCTCATTTCAGATAGGCACCCGAGCATACTATCTGCTGTGGCGAATCATCCTGGCTGGTAACCACCATATGCTCATCACGTGTTTTGCCTTCGTCATATTGCCAGTAATTTTAACCAAAAGTTCAAGAATCAACGCTTGAAGAAGCCGCTGATGAATTTAGGTATGATTAACAAGTAATTTGAATATAATAAATGGATGTATCCGTAACTCGATTAGTGCTAATGTTATGATTGTTTTTGCAGGTTATACTCCCTGTATGTCTCATTTTGAGGTGGCGTTAGCACGATTCCGTGATAGCAGTCCTGAGGTTGCAGAATGGATTGATAGCATCCCCAAGGAAAAGTGGACACATGCATATGACGTAGACGGGAGGAGATTTGGCCATATGACAACAAACTTGGCTGAATCAGTGAACAGGGTGTTGAAGGGAGCAAGAAACATGCCTATCGCTACTCTGGTGAAGCACACATATAGCATATTGGTTGAATATTTTGTAACCAGGGGTCTGGCGGCTATTTCACATGCTGAGCCTTCAACGCGGAATTGCAAGATTGTGGTTGATGCTATGAGGCATAATCAGTCTGTTGCCACAGGTCACCACGTGCGCACTTATAATCTTGATCAAACCCAATTTGAGGTTGCGGAGGGCTGTGAGACGTCATTTTCAGTTAATCTTGGAGAGCGTGTTTGTCAATGTGGCAAGTTTAAGGCCTTCAAATACCAATGTAGTCACGCTGTAGCTGCTGCTTTACATATTTGTCAGAATCCATTGCAGTATGTGGATGATGTCTTCCTGGTAAGTAATTTGGTGCAGGCTTACTCAATCCCATGGCAGCCAATAGGTAATGAAGCTGCTATCCCACCGAGTGACGGTCCAATTATCATACCCAATAGGGAAATGTTGCATGGAAAGGGTCGTCCAAAGGCCACTAGAATACATAACGAGATGGACGAAGTCGAAACTAGTCAAAGACGCCCCAGATGCAGAATTTGCAAGGCTGTTGGACATAATCGGAGAGCTTGTCCTAATCGTCAGGCTGTTTCATGATTTTTTACCCACGTCTGTAATACTATTTGTATGTAAATGCATTTGATTTTAAGGTTTTATATTTCCGTTTAAGAATATGTTTAGCCTTTTATCATGTTGATCAATTCGCATAACAAAAAATTGTTTTCGACATTAAAAAAAACAATGACGCCGTGAATTGAAATAAAAAAGAACAATTGAAATAACCACACTTATTGAAATACGAAAATAACAACACTAATTTGCAGTTTCACATTCCTTCTTCAATTTCGCCGACGGGTTTACTAAAAACAGCTAAAATGTGTATTGCAGAATAACGTTTCCAGTATTTGGATTCGGCTAACACCTTCAACATGTCTGCATCAGTTGTCAACTTTTTTATCTGATATTCGATTGTGTTGTCTGAATAAGCGTAATGGGATGGCTGTCGAAAAAATAATTTTCTTACCACCTGTGAGTTGTGAATTCCATAAGGGGGAACCCCAACAGGGGCAACTTGCTTGATTAGGTCCTTCAGTGTTTCAATGTTGGATCCTGAAGGAATTTCAAATCTTATTGGATTTGTTCCAGTGAATGCATAACCCACAAAATCAGCTTGCCGTGGTATCCTCCACTTGCCGTTGTAATATAGCATTGCATCATGTGTTGGGACGATGGTGGATTGAAGTAGGCTGAGTATGCCATCGGGTGTTCTGTTTATGCTACATAATATTTCTATAGGCCCAACGCTCGACATTTGTTCATTGCACATTAACATTAAGCAAACATCGTTATCGTTGGTCAGTTTAAGAGAATGGAAAAAATATTGCTGACATGGATGTAGGGATGGCTGCCTGTAGTAGATTTCGTCAACAAAATGGTCACTGCTAAGCATAAGGGTGTCGCACATCCTACTCTTGAGTGTTTCAAAAGAACACTCATTGGGAACCCGCATTGGTATTGGAGAACTGGATTCAAAATAAACACCTGTTTCGTTGTGTTTCATCGATCCATTTGGAAAAAGGAAGGCTAATTTGGAGTTAAGAATGGTCTGACTGCTTGTTTCTCCTACGAATGCCATAGTATTCAGATTGAATTTCATTGTGGAGGTCAATTGTGTGGGATTGTCTGACATATATAGGGTTCAATGACGCCCAAATGTAGGCGTGACACCCCTATCTTTGACGCCTAAATTGGGCGTGTTTAGTCACGCCCTAATCGGGCGTGTTTAGTCGCGGCCTAATTGTTGGTATGTCGTGATAAAAGGAGGAAAGTAGACAAGCAGAGCATGTCTTTACATATGCAGTTTTAATGTGCCGAGACCAGGTTTTTTTAGTTTACGCTTTAAATTTCTGCTAGAGTCCTAGTCTACATTATTGTACCAAAAATCACAATATAATAAACATTACACGAATTTGGTGCTATAAACGTCTGAATCTCAAATAAAGTCCACTACAAACTAAAATACTAAATAAACACTAACATAACACAAAAAAAAAAAACTAGGACTCAGGTGGCCACCGCTGACGACGCGCTTGACGATCGGGCAACTTCCGTCTGACAAGCCGCCGAGAAGAGCCTGGCTGAGAAGGGCCTGCCTGGGGAGGGGCTTCCTGAGAAGGGTCCATCTGGGGAGGGGCTGCCTCGGGAGGATCAACCTGGGGAGGGACTGCCTGGGGAGGGTCAACAACTGCAGGTGGATATGGATGTCCCTGATATGGCGATGGTGGGTGGGGATAATGAGGAGATGGGGTCGCATGTTCTGCAGGTCCTGGCCAATCCCAACAACCAGCCGGAGTATAACCAACATCATCCAAGATGTTGGTAATTTCATCAATAGTCAGTCCGGTGTCAAGAACGTCACTGCTTGTCCCACACTGCATGTCACTCTGCCAACTGAAACCCTGATGGCCCATGTCCCCATGCTGTCTCGATTGCTGCTGAGATGATGGATAATAGAAAGCCTGACTGTCGTATGTAGGTGCTATTAGCGAAGGCCTATAGCAACCTTCCATGCGAGGCCTGGGAACTGGTATGGGCTCACAAACATCAGGCATGGCTTTCAGGCGACGCTCTAATCCATGTCCCTCACGTCTCCCACGGGGAACAACCACATGCACCTCTTGGTCATGCTGAAGCTGTGATGGGGGTGCAGGTGGGCCTGGCTCCTCCAAGCGAAAACTCTCTCGGAACATGCACATAATACGCCCCACCTCCTGGTTCAAGTATGGCAAGTTGAATCCAGGCCAGTCATTACCGCTACTTGCAGAGTACAACATCTCCAGGCCATCAAACTACCAATCACACAACAAATTCATTAGCCCAAACAATAATGCCATTAAAATGTCAATTACTTTACAAATTAAATTTAAAAACACTTACACCACGGCCCATCCTGGCATGGAATTTTGTCACGTATCGTTTCCCATTCTCCCTGTACCAAACCATGTACTCATGGCTTGGTGACATCAACCCAGTCAGTTGGGGGGGCAGCTCTATGTGCTGGTCCCTTCTCTCCCATCGACCGATAAAGGGTCTTAGCTTACGACTCCAATTATCCATTTGTTTGCCTCGCAGGGATAGGTCATGCACGCCCTCCAACTTCCTTGGCCTTCGTGGGATTGGCTGATCCCTTCCAAATTGTCGTATGCAACGGTCAGGATGAGAATATTCAACTGTGTGGAAGCATATAATTGGACTGGTAGCCATCCACAACAGTCGCTCGTGCTTAGTAGCACCAAGGAAGTGATAGCCTGCATATGGTTGCCAAACCACCTGAACAAAACAATTAAACACAGAATTAGGAAATAACGATGATTACAAACAATGGAAATTATCCAAGTCAACTGACCAAAGGTTATTTAAATCAAAACACGTACCTCATCCTGCGTAAGGGAATCTAATCTTACCCCGATACCAGGGAAGGTCGTGTACACGAAACCTGACTAAGGCATTAAACCTAATTTGAAAATAAATGACATTAGACTACTTATCAGACTCATTAATATGTAGTTAATAAAAGAAAATAAGAACACATACCTGTGGCCGTAATGCCACTCCTGGTGAGTAAGCTAAGGTATAGCTGGAGCAATGGGTGGGAATCTTAGTAACGCCCATATTTGGAGAAGCACGTGACACCCACCTATGTCACTTCTATCTACATCTGTACATTCGCACATTTGTCTAAACAAATGTGCAAGGACGGCAGAACCCCAGCTATACCTACCTATGTCTGCCATGTCTCCTGCGAGCAAAGGGACATAGCGACAGTCGACAGTGCTTCCGCCGGATCTGTCGCATAGTAGCCATGATCCAATGATACGCGCAATGTGCGCCTTTGTAAATCGCATGACTTCTATCAAATCCCCACCTACCTCGCCCCAATGCGCATAATTCCTGTCAAAGTAAGACAGGCGCAGAAATCCTCCTCTTAGCTCAGCCTCCTGAGCAGGATGACCGAAGACCTCCTCGACGACGGTGGCCCAGTCATTTGACATCGCTCCGGTCACGACATTGCCTTCACTGCCTAAACCTAAGATACCAGTCACGTCTTCCAACGTGATGGTCATCTCTCCATGCGGCATGTGAAACGTATGTGTCTCTGGTCTCCACCTCTCAACCAGAGCACTGATAAGCGCAGGATCGATCTAAAGTCAAGTTTAAAATAATTAATGCGTATGCACACTTATAAATCAAAACATTTATAGGAATCACTTCGTATGAATCATTCTTCGATTAAAATATTTATACCTGAATATGTCGCATGCGTGCGACATGTAAGAATCCTGCCTGTCCTAACATCACCGCAACGATTGCAGGAATATCGTCACAGTCTGGGCCCCTTGCGACTTTACCACGTCGCGTCTTTAACACCCGACATCTGTCCTCGTTCCACACAGCCTGTGAAACATGAGTTCACTGGATACGCCTCCGCAACACCCCCCACTTATACGGGGTAGGCACAACATGGGTCGTCGGATCACTTCCGTCACCTTCGTGATCGGATTCAGAACGTGAAGACGCCGAAGATGATGAATCAACCATCTATGAGACTATTTAAATATAATGAAAACAATATTATAATTAATAAATTAATGTATTACCTTAATTACCTTAATTAAATTACAATACAAATAAATTACATTAACCCTAAACTGAACAATTTCAAATTTAATCCAAATATTTTAATTTGAACAATTAACCCTAAAATCCCACATACTAAACCATTAACCCTAAAATCATTATACCTAAATTAAACCCAAATACAAAAAATTCTAATCCATTAACTAAACAAAAATTCCTAAACCCCTAACTCGTAACCATTTACCCCTAAACACTAACTTAATTTAGTCAAATTATTTAAATTTTACAAATAAATCCTAAACCCTAACTAAACCCTAAACACTAAGTAAATTAACTGCTTCAATTTTAGTTCTCCAACTTAACCCTAAACCCAAATCGTCACCCTTAAACTAAACCCTAAACACTAACTAAACCCTAAACAATAACTAAACCCTAATCACTAACTACACCCTAATCACTAACTACACCCTAAATGGATTAGGCCCTGATCACTAACTAAACCCTAGTCACTAAGTAAACCCTAATCACTAACTAACCCCTA
>QARZ01040707.1:41090-72888 GCA_013407115.1 Glycine latifolia | reverse complement strand
GGACGGTTTTCAGGAACCGTCCTCGAAAACGGGTATTTACGATGACAGGGGCTACAAGGACGGTTCAACAACCGTCCTCATATAAGCTCTAGAACCGACCTCGTAGGCCTTTTTTGTAGTAGTGAAGGAGTTTGTATTTTTAAGGACTACTTTTGACATTTTCCTTAATCCTATTTTATTGAAGTGAAAGTCATAATTTCATTCAACAAAGAAGATCCCAAATTGGATTGGAATCAAGTTGTACATCAAAAAACACCTGAGATGGAACATCCTCCACCAAGTACCTTTCACATGTGTTAAAAAGCTAATCTAGATAGTCTATGTGTAACAGAATTTGCTTTCCTCTTTGTATGAACTAACAAATTTTTTTGTGAGGTTACCAAAAAAACAACTAATCTAGACAATTTCATGAATCCTTGAATTAGATAAAAATCATGCTTAAATTAATTTGGAGAACAGCTATGTGGGTACCTTACATGGAGGTCAGTGAATATTTCATTCCAATAATGCATAAACTCGTGAAAATTACCTTGGATGCAGTCCATTATACATTTTCATGGTCCTTCTTTAAATATTGATCAATACGTGGCCATCAAGCAAGGAAGAATAAATTTTATACATATATTTGTTTCTGTTTAAAGAATCCCATAGTGAGTTTGTTCTACAGTTGTGGATGAGTACAATTATCATGTAAACAATAGAAACGAAAATATAAAAGAGAAAGGAATTTTGAAGAAAAATATCTAATAACTTTTGATACATCCAAAACCACAGTTTAAAGTCCAAAAAATGTAAATATCATGGTAATTAAAAAGTATTAGTGGCCATAAATCAAATTGAAATAGAAAAGAATGTTCATGAATCAGCCGGTGGAACAACAAACTCCATTCACTCCCTGCAAAATATATTAGTAAGACAAAAGCAAAGCAAAAAACATTAAAAAAAGAGACAATAACACAATATTAAGTTAGATATAAAAACCCAATCCAAATTTGACATACCTGTAAAATGGAATTCTTAGACTCATACCCTTTATATATATATATATATATATTACAAAAGAAAACGGAAATTAAATCAAAGAGAATAAAAAAAATATTACAAACAAATGAAATCTAGACCTACAATGAGTACACACCGTTCTTTGTGCTAATTTTTTCCCAAACCTCTGCCATAGTTGAAGGGTTATGTAATAATAAAAAATTCCCAAAATCCAAACAATTAGAAAAAGTGTTAATCTTTCATTGGGTATAATTATTTGTACCAATAAAATTGCTCTTGGCCCCTACCACCAAAAGCAATTAATAAACTATCATTTCCCACCCCACCCTATACTCATGTTGTCAGATATTTTTTTTCCTTTTCGTGATCATATGGAATCGTGATTCCACTGTGAAATTTCAAACAACTAAATCATGAGTTCATATTGTTGATGCACAATAAAATTATGATTTTGTTGTGCAACAGAATATTTTGTTATGCAACAACAACCCATTGTACAAGGAAATCATAAAGTCCACTATGTGAATTTTTTTCACACTTTCATTGTACATTTTTTTCCTTTGAAAAAAATATTAAACAGAAGTGTGATTTTGTTGTACAAAAAATTCACACCCCCTTTTATGTAGCGAAAATACATTGTCGTAATACTTTTCAAAAAGGAATAATCTTGGAATTTTGAGGGATTTTTGGGGTAAAATTAGTTTTAATTCCTAATAAAAAAAGAAAATCCCACAATAATAAAAACAATTGGACAGAAATAAAATACCAAATAAAATAAAATCATAACCTTTTCTTGAATTGGAGATAATTCCACAAAGATTTCTATACTTGGAGATAACCCAAAAATCTTTACCTATTACCTAGAGAAAGAAGGAAACATTTAGAAAGAAGCATTTGTTAACCATTAACGACAACACATAAAGGAAATGAAAATAGTACGTAGTCAGAAAAGAAGAAAGAAGCAAACAATGATAAAGAGATAAAGAAGCAAAGTAGAAGAGAAAAATTAGGGTTCAAAATGTGTTGTTAACAAGTAGTTTTTGCCAATGATTTAAGTACTGGTTTAAACAGTTGCTTAAATCAAGCGTTTAAAATTGGAATTAACTTTGGGTGGGCACCAGAATTTGAAATGTTTATTTATCTTTATCAAATAGGTTGCTATATATTATTTTAAGGAAAATGCTTTTTGGTAAGAACAAATTTTCGTCATAGTAACACAAATGAATTATCATTGTTGAGAACGTGAAAAAATGATGCAGGGTAATGTAAAAATAACAATTTTCAATGACCCATCAATATGGTATGTTATTTTCCACTATTTGTGCTCTCATTAGTAATAAATGTTTCGTACTAAATAACACGTACTACTCTTGTTTTAATTTCTATATTGTCTGAATTAATGTGTAGGAGAGAGAAAGGGAGTTAAGATAAGAAGTAATTAATTTGTGCAAATATTACTAACAAGTAACAACTATTAAAACTTAATTAAAAGCAGTTTCGAATTTGAATTTTAGTTTGAATGTGCAGTTTAAATAAACTTCTATTAAATGAAGAGACAAAAGAGAAATGAGGCAGAGAAAGTGAGAATGTATTGAAACTCTCGTATCCTTTTATCGAAAATGAAAATGATGACACTCCTCGCCAAATACTTTAATTTAAATTAGCTTAAGTAACGAGATGTGTTTAACTTAAAATGGCATAGATAAAAATATTAACTTTTTGCTATGTATTTGATGTGTTGCAAACACATCTAGTTTTTAGTATAGTTTTAGGATAAATTTTAATTTAATATATAAGAAATGGAATAGAATTAGGTTAGTTTAGTATTTTAATTGCCTTGAATTAATTTCAATACCATTTAAGCATTTTACAGGCAAAAAGGAGGAAACTCAAGCAAATGAAGAAAACCAAGTCTGAAGTCCCACGCTATCAGCGCAGGATCTCACACTATCAGCGTCAGATGCAGGGAATGAAGGCTGTGCTCTCGAATGATCCACGCTATCAGCGTGGAATCCACGCGATCCGCGTGAAGAAGACGAATCCAAGCCAATTGAAAGATTAGAAGAAAGATTTTAGCTTTTCACATGCCAAGGAATTTGTAACTTGGTTAAGTGTATGAGAGGCTAATCTTATGATCCATGCATTGCATAAACATGATTAGTAACATGCATACATGATTTCATTAAAGCATTAAAGCTATTCATGTTTTCAAAAGAAACTAATTTCTCATGGTTAAGTTTTTGGAAAAATGAAATCTCACTGCTTTAATCAATTACACAACGATATAATCAATTACCAGCTTTTGTTTTAATTCTGGAAAAGCCATGAAGAACATTTTAATCGATTACTAAATACTCATAATCGATTACATAGCACAAAATGAAAATCATGTTTCCTTGGCTTAATCGATTACCATGATATCGTAATCGATTACTTAAGTTCATTTTTAATATGCATGACTGACTTAATCGATTACCACAATCCGTAATCAATTACTCAAGCTTGTTTCAAAACTAAACCTTTCTGCTTTAATCGATTACTACAATCTGTAATCGATTACATAAGCTTGTTTTACAACTAAACCTATCTGCTTTAATCGATTACGACTCGAATTAATCAATTAATTTGCTCATTGCAGTTCCCAGGTTGTGCTAAGAACATTTTAATAGATTATTGAAAATACAATGAACACACTACAAATAAACCAAGAGGGGGGGTGAATTAGTTTAAAACTGATCTTTAAAAAAAAATTCTAAACAATTTGCGGAATTTGAAATCTGGATCGTATCACTTAAACCCCTTTTGAAAAAAAACAAGAACTTTTCTTAATCAAGATCAACCTTGATATGCATGTAATGACATAAATATTTTCTTTGCTAATAATATTTTGATTACCCAATACAAGCAATGAGAGATACATAGAATAAGAACAAGAGACTCAACAATTTATACTTGTTCACCTCACAAACTTGGAGGCTACATCCAGTTACTTCCAACAAACACTAGGTTAGAGATTTCACTATATCAAAATATCTTTTACAAAAAGTTTACAAGTGATTATCTTTATCAACCCTAGATAAAGAATATGAATTCTAAAACACTATTAGAATACAAATCACAAATATCCTGAGAACCCTACTTAGATCTTCAACTCTAGAGAACCCTACTCTAGAAAGCTTGAAAAGAAACAATTTGATATATCACAACAAAATTTTGAAACACAGAAAAATTCTAAAGAAAGATTCAAGAGAGACACAACCTATGACCCTTCAAATGTATGAATGAATGAATAATGTTACCAATCAATCAGGTTGAACGAAATTCAAAGCACAGAATCAAACTTCTTGAGAAACCTTCTTTTCTTTAACACGTCTTTCCAAAAACTTAGAAATCTTGAACTCACAAGATATGTTTCTCACTCGGATCAAAATCAGTATTTTGGACACTTTAGAAAGTTTAGTATCTTTTGGGTAAGTCACTCATGTGTACATAATAATTCGTACAAGGTCTATTTATAAAGAGCTGACCCACAAAGCTTTATATAAAACTGATTTAACTAACAATAATCGATTAAAACGATAGTGTAATCAATTATTTTATCATATGTAATCGATTAAAATACCATATAATCGATTAATATGTTATTGAGCTTTCTGGAAATGTTTTCATGAACAAGATAATCGATTAATACGCAATGTAATCGATTAAAGCAGTCTATATGTATGTGAAACAATGAATAATAATTGATTACATAAGACTGGTAGTCAATTATACCAGTAATGCATCATGACTAAAGAACTAAGATAATCGATTACATAACAGGATAATCGATTAAAGCAGTGATGCATGATTTTCATATTGCACTATGTAATCAATTACAAGAAGCCTGTAATCGATTAATTTGTTCTTCAAGGCTTTTCCAGATATAGAAGAAATGCCTTTAATCGATTAAAACACTGTGTAATCGATTAAAGCAGTAAGTTTTCATTTTTCAAAGACTTAGCCATGAGAACTTGGATTCTTGTAAAATCATTTGAACAGCTTTAACACTTCAACCAAAAACATGTATGCATGAGGATGAGAATGCAAATGCTATGAAAGATCACAAGACAATGCACTTGAACCACTTAGACAAATTACAAATGCCTTTAAATTGATTGGGCATGTAAAAAGCTAAAACTCCAAACCATCCTTGCTTCAATCTTCTTGTAACTTCCTTTAAATCCAACAATTATTTGACATGGTGCTTTAATCGATGACATGGTGCTTTAATCGATGACATTTTGTTATAAAAATTGGTTATAAATAGATTGAAGGCTTGCCTGAAAACACAACTATATACTTTGATTTTTTTGAGCATATACAAGACTTCTCAAAGTTAGAAAGGATTTTCTGAGTTAGCAAAGCTCTTGTCCCACTTTTTAATCTTCATAGTGTATTGAAAGATTTCTTGGACAAGATTTTCAAAGAAGTTTTGGAGAGAAAGTTCTAAATTTGATTTATGCATTTTAACTCTGATTGGTAAATCATATTCATTCATATTCGTTGGATCATCAGGTTGTCTCTCTCTGTTATCTCTTGTTGTAAATTCGTTTTTGTATTCTTGGTAGTTTGAAACTATTGCAAAGGGTTCTTTAAGCTTTTTCTAGAGTGGGTTTCTCTAGAGGGAAGAGTAGAGAAGGGTTCTCTATGTCTTGATCATTAGGAATCTAATAGGGTTTTAGATTTCTGTTCTTTATCTAGGATTGATAAAGAGTGGTTGTTGTAAAGCTTGTAAGAACTGAAATTTTATAAATAGTGGAACTCTAATCTAGTGCTGATTAAAAGAACTAGATGTAGCTTTTCTTGAGAAGTGAATCAGTATAAATTCTTGTGTTGGTTTTTTATTTCTTAAACTCTTCTTGTTATCTTGATCATTAGTTCTTGGTGTTATTTTCATTACTCAACAAGTTTTGTTTTGAAGCATTTGTTTTCTTGGACTGAGTGGTTTGATTGATTTGAAGCATTCTTGGTTTAATTGTGATTAAGATCATATAACTCTGATTTTCTAAATAATTTTAAAAGACCAAGTTTAAACCAATTCACCCCCTCTTAGTTATTGTGGATATTCCTATTGTTTTCAATGATTTGTTTGAGAGATAATGAAACAACGACGACGTTATACCTGGATGCAATGACATAACCCATATCGGTAATATCCATCCACTTATCCATGGTTACCTGCATGTACAAAGTTGTATCAACAATATTGACAATAAATGTTCTAAGGAATTGCATGTGTTTGGTGAAATTTAAATTACCATTGCCAACCCATCAACAAGTAGGGACCGCTTTAACTACTCATATCTAACTAACCCACCAAACAAGGTTATACACTCATCAGACCATTGCGCAAGTTCTTTATGTAAATGGTTGCACACCAACGACCATGATTCTTCACCATAACCTAATAAGGCAGCAATTATACGATATCCACAATTACCATCAGCTTTGACATGAACAATGTTTAAAATGAAATCATGTAGTGTTTGATGAAATTGATCCAACATTGGTATCTTCTTGTTTGACTTTGTTTGTTCAGATGATGATGAAGACTGTTTTTGTGTTGAACAACTCATTTGTTGGGAATGTAATGCATCAACATACTGAAAACTATATGAATACACACAATAACCAAGAGGGGGGTGAATTGGTTTAAACTTGGTCTTTTTAAAAACTTTAGAAAATCAGAGTTAAAGGATCTTTATCACACTTAAACCAAGAATGCTTCAATTTCAATCAAACCACTCAGCCCAAGAAAACAATTACAAAACTTAGCTTGTTGAATAATATGGAATTCACCAAGAACCACAGATCAAGATAACAAGAAAAGATTACAGAATAAAGTTCAACACAAGAACTTATACTGGTTCACCTCTCAACAAGAGAAGCTATAGCCAATTCTTCTAATCAAAACTAGATTAGAGTTCCGCTATTCACAAATTTAAGTTCTTACAAGCTTTACAGCAATCACCCTTTATCAAACCTAGATAAAGAACGTAAATCTAAAACCCTATTAGACTCCTAGTGATCAAGAGATAGAGAACCCTTATCTACTTTTTCCCTCTAGAGAAACCCACTCTAGAAAAAGCTTTAAGAACCCTTTGTAATAGTTACAAACAACCAAAAATCCAAAAATGAATTTACAAGCAAAGTTAATGGAGAGAGACAACCTGATGATCCAATGAATATGGTTTACAAATCAGAGCTGAAATGAAAAACAATTTCAGAACTTGCTCCCCAGAAGCTTCTTTGCAATCTTACCCAAGAAATCTTTCAATACACCATGAAGATTTGAATATGTTGAACATGAACTTTAGAACTCAGAATATCCTTTCTCACTTTCAGAAGGCTTATGAAAACTTTGAAAATTTTGAATTATGTCTTGTGTTTATTTTAGAAAACCCTTCATTTACTTATAAAAAATAGTTGTAACTGAATGTAATCGATTAAAACATCAAGGTAATCGATTAAAACATTCAATGTAATTGATTGAAAACAAATTTAATCGATTAAAATCATCAGTTTTCTGGAAAGGATATATGAACAAAGTAATCGACTATTACGACCTGTAATCGATTACTACAGGGATTTTCTATATCATAAATGTACTAAGTAATCGATTATAGATAAGTGGTAATCGATTATGACAGTCATGTCCTGTGTTGTGTTTGAACTAAGTAATCGATTACATATAAGTGGTAATTGATTATCATAGTGAAAAATCATTTTTCCAAAAACTTGAAATCATGAAACCTTGACTTTGATGCAATCATGAAATCTTAAACCTTTTTCACAAATCATGTGCTTTGTAAAATCATGAATGCAGATCAATGAAAAGTTTATGCAATGCAATATGCAAAGGATCATAGGATGATTCTCTCCTACATTACGCAATTACAAATGCCTTCAATTGAATGACATGTACAAAGCTAAAACACTCATCCATTTTAGCATATATCTTGATCCATCTTCATGCTCCTGAAAATGATATGAATATCTCACACTTAACCAAGAGGGGGGTGAATTGGTTAGACCTTGGTAAATTAAAATTTCTTTAATCAAAAACAGAGTTCCTAGGATCTTTATCACTTTTCAAAACCAAGAAACTTTATTCAATCAAGTAGCTTAGCCCCAAAGAATTCAATGAATCAAAACTTATATAATGGGTCAAGCAATTTAATCAGGAACACAATGAATATAGTGAGTTAAGGGATAGAGAAACAAGACACAATCAGATTTATACTGGTTCACTTCAACACTAGAAGCTACATCCAGTTTTCTTCCAACCAACACTAGGTTAGAGTTCCACTATTATAATTTTCAGTTCTCACAATTAATTACAATGTCTCCCTTTATCAACCCTAGATAAAATACAGAAATCTAAAACCCTATTAGATTCTTAAGAGACAAGAACCCGAGAACACTACTCAGTTCTTTCACCTAGAGAACCCTACTCTAGATACATGCAAGAACTCAATTACAATAGCCAATTCACAAAGAAAAATCAAAACGAAAATTACAACCAGATTAAGGAGAGAAACAACCTGATGATCCAATGATGCAATGTAAAATGAAATTACCAGCTCAGGTTGAATGATTATAAATCAAATAGCACAACTTTCCTTAATCTTGAAAAGGTTTCAAGCTCCAAGAATGACTCACACATTCATGATTAAAGCACAATGGAGCAAGGAAGAATTTATCGCTTAGAAAACACTTAAGAATGCTCACAAGACTATTTAAGCTCAGAAAATACAAATGGATAATGTTCCACGAAGTTAGAAAAGCAACTGAGCCATGGTTCTATTTATAACAGATTTTTATAACTGCTTGTAATCGATTAAATCACCATTTTAATCGATTAAAACACTTATGTAATCAATTAAGTCACCACTTTAATCGATTAAAGTGTTCAAGAGTTTTCTGGGTTTGAGCAACGAGCAAATTAATCGATTAATATGAGCTGTAATCGATTATTCCAGTAGCACTGTGTTTTTTAAAAGACTTGAGTAATCGATTACGAAATGTGGTAATCGATTATGCCAGTTCAGCATGATTTTCTCAAAACGTTGTGTAATCAATTACGAATCCTGGTAATCGATTATTCCAGTAAAACTTGCTTTTCTCAAAGGCTGTGTAATCGATTACGAGAAATGGTAATCGATTATGGCAGTGCAATCTTAAAATCATATATAGCCATGTAATCGATTACTACCTATTAATAATCGATTAAAAGGTTCAACAAGACAGTTTACATGAAAACGAAGGTCAAATAATCGATTATTCTGATAGGTAATCGATTATATTGTGCTTGAAAGCTTTCCAGAATTGACTAAGAACAAAATAATCGATTACGGACTTTAAGGTAATCGATTACATCAGTGTAAAATGCATTTTTCCAAAACCCTTTGAATCAGTTTAAAACACTTAGTCAAATTGCCAAAGTCTTGTGATTTTTATGAAACCAATTAAGTTAATTATGGATTAAATGAATGCAATGCACTTGGATCACCATAATTGCTTTTCTCTTACACTTTTCACACTAAATTATCTTCAGGACATCCATTGCATGTTGAAAGCTCAAAACCAATGCTTGAATCAAGGTTCCTTTGCATTCTTTAAGTAGCTCCCCCTGAATCCAACAGCTCCTCCTATATCTAACTTATACTCAAAGTATGACGGGTCCCTTTTGGTTGAACATTGATGTTTGCTGAGCTGTTTCTTTGAAGCACCTTTTGTTTTCACCTTTTCATTAGGAGGACACATCGACGTTTGATCAGAAAACACAAGTTCCTTCAATTTACTCTTCAGATTCACTTTCTGACACAGGTTAAGAATCTAAAACCGCTTGGATATGACATCCATCTCTTTCGTTATGTGGACTTCATACTCATCTAGACCCTAGTCTTAAAAATTTAGGCTCCGCCAAAACATGTGTACCGTGTTAAGTGGTATACTGCCAACAAATACCCAACTAACTCACATGCACAAGGCAAACCATGTGTTGTTCTCATAACACAACCACAACGAGAACTATCAATGCTCGCATATTTGACTCGCTCAAACTCAGCAGTAATTTGGTTTAAGGCATACCTTGACACCATGTCGATAAGTTTTTTGTACAAGGTAACCCTAAACACATGTTCCACCACATGTGTGCTTTACTCAAATGATGCCTTTATTTCACTTTATTGCAAGGTGATCATGTTGTTTATGGCATCCCAAACACTACATAAATCTCCAAGGCTATTTTGTAGTAGTTTCTTCAAGGTCCAATGGGCCGACTCAACTCTGCAGTTTTGTAAACAACACAACTTGTCAATCAACTTGTGAAGTATGTTGTTAAAACCACAAATAAAAAAAACATCAGTCTTATCATACCTATTAGTTGTGGTGTTTCCAAAATGCAATGCTTGATTTGTCCACGCTGTTACAAACCTTTGTCTGTGGGGAGTCAACCACGTTTCACATAATCAACAAACGCTGACCATGGTGAATAAGAAATTTCAAATTTATTAAGACAATCATCATATTCTTTCTCACTAGAACAATCAACTAGACTCCCCCATGCTTCCATGACATAGTCCCATGCGTTTTTTTGCGGAACAAATGTTTTACATTTTGCCTTCACATTCTTGTCAATGTGAAATCAACACAACAAGTTGGTTGAATTAAGGAACACGATTTTCACTGCATTCATCAATGTTGAATCTCTATCTATAACAATGACCTTAAGGACAAATTCACTTTTAAGAAAAATGCCTCTGAAGCGTTCAAGAGCCCACATAACATTGGTTGTACATTCGGCTTCCAAATATTCAAATGTAACTGAAAATGTCATCCCAGTAGGTGTGATACCAACAATGTCAAGTAAAGGGAGTTTGTACTTGTTAGTTTTGTATGTAATATCTATCAAGAATACCATATGACATGCGTTGCACAATTTCACTGAATCCGGATGTGTCCAAAAAAGGTCATGTACAACATTATCATCCTTTAGTCTATGTCAATGGATATACATATTGCGTTCAAGAAGCTTAATCAATTGTTACATTTCAGTATTATTGTCTCTTATAGAAGAACGGTATGCATATCGTGCATTGTACACTTGCTTCATTGTTGTAAAATTATTGGCATTGTGCTTCTTCAAAGTTAGAAGAATATTCTTTGGTTTCACCATAGACCTTGTCATATCAACAACAATAGTCTTCTCATCCTCAGTTAGTCGCCCAACATATGGATGTCTAGACAATGACTTAGCCAAAGAATGATTATGCGACCCACATATTAACTTCACCATCCACCCTTCAACTCCTGGGACTGGTTTCACTCGCAACTTAAAAGGACAATTGCATTTTCTACTACTAGTTATTGTCCTTACTATATCTTTCTTGTATGCTCTATATTTTCCACTCCTTTCACAACTAATTAAAACAAACGATGTTCTTCATCTTTTTCCAGTTGATGTGTCAGACCTGATTATCACTACCACAAAACCAATATCATAGACAACACTACGAGCCCATTTCAACACATCATCACGAGAATGAAACACTTGCAGAAACACATAATACATTTAAAATCTTCTATTATCATTCATTCTACAAATTTAACAATTCAGATTTTCAAATGAAGCACATTCCTCTCCATTATGTTCATTCATATTCATTTCTTCGGCCATAACACTATCATACATCCACTCATTGTTGTTCATCTTAATGAAACATCCAATAAAATATTCATTACTAACATTAAACTGTTAACAATAATGACAAATTATATCAACATTAAAAAATTAAACAATATAACAATATAATTTGCCATTTCAGTTTATAATAAATTTTAACCTTAAATATTTGATGTTTGCTTCCTACACCATTTCACTTGACATTTCATTTTATTTGGATTGTTACAAATTAATAAAAATCTCACATCACAACATTAATAATTTATTTATTATACCACTATTTTCCTAACATAATAAAACATGTTTATGCTTAAATAAACACAACATTTAAAAAAATGTACATATTACAAAAAAAAGCCAAGGTTACGATTACCTAATCCGCATGTATCATACAGATTACCAAATCCGCATGAAGCATATGGATTACTTACGGATTAGGTAATCCGTATAAAGCATATGGATTTACCATTCGTTTCTTTCATACGGATTAGCTAATCCATATGAAACATACGAATTATGCAATCCGTGTGTTTCATATGGATTAGCAAATCCATATGAAGGAAACGAATAGTCAATCCGTATGAAGCATATAGTTTCACAATCTGTATCATCCATACGGATCCGTATAATCCATACGGATTACACAATCCGTATGAACAACATGGATAAGTGTAAAGGGTAAAGTCATTTACCTTCTCTAACGACCCCCAAACGTCTGGTGAACGAATAACCACCACTTCCAACGATCTTCGCCAACAAATAACGACCAATGCCATACAGATATGCAAAACAACAACCAACAACAACGACTACAAATGATGCATTGAAAAAACAAGTAACAGTTAAAGCAAATGAAAACACCACCTCATACCAGTAAGTAAAACAAAGAAGGGTAGTTTTGGAATTTAAAAAATCGCTAGGTGTATTGGAAAAAAGAATGGTGTAGGAAGCAAAGCCCAAATTATAATTTCTATTTTTTATTCCATTTTATCTTTTTTTAGTCTTTTCTCAATTTTTTTTCTCTTCTTTCACTTATAAGGTAAGATTTTGTTATTTTTACCTCCTTTTACATAAGACAAGGTTTTCTTATTTTTAAACTTTTATTATATAAGATATTGATAATAATAGATAATAAGTTTTTTTTATCATTTTAAGATATTTTTTGTATTACACTATTTATTTTAATCATTATACTATTTACAATATTTATTTTGTTATTTCAACATTATAGTTTAAGATATTGATATGGATAGATGATAGGTCTATTTTATTTATTTATTATTTTTTAATTTTTCTTATATTTTATTATTTATTTTAACTTTTATACTAATTAACATAATGAAAGTATGATGTCTACTTCAAATTTTCTTTTTTTTTACTATAAGATGAATAGTAAAATACAAAATATAAAAAATATTATAGTTAAAAGTAAAATCTGAAAATATAATTATTGATCTACAAATAAAAATTAGAAGAGTTTAAAATTAATTAAAACTAAAATTTCAAAAATGCTAAAATATATTGTTAGCGATAACAGAAAATTTATATAAAATATCATATAAATATGTCTATTTCTATTATTTTGTGTTTATTGAATATTTTAATATTTATAATTTAATAAGTTAGCTTAAATAACTGTTTCTCACGTGTAATTTCCAAGTTTTTTTGTTGCACAAGTGACAAATATGTACTCTTACCTGGAGAGCATTTTAAGGGCATGTATCCTCCCAAATCAATTTATTAGAAATTCTATTAGTCAAAGTTAAGCAAAAGTATACTTTTTATGAGAATTGATGCTCTCATGTGAGATTTTCACGTAATTTTTTATGTGAAAACTTCACCAATAAAATTTCATGTTTTTCTTTTTTTATTATTTAGTTTCTCTTACTTATTTTTTATTAAAGAATAAAATTTTATGATAAAAAATTCAAATGAGGAAACCCAAACCCACAAAAGTATTATGATAAAGAGGTAGTTTTACTAAATCAAAATAAAAGAGGCAAGATAAAAAGTACAAACTATATAATATCAAAGCTCAACAATGAAAGGCAGAGGCTTACATCAAAAGTTAGAATAATATTATTAGCAATGCTAGATATTCAAATTTACATTGATATCAAGTCAAAAAAGTTTACTTTTTCTATAAAAAAAGTAACAAAAGATTACCGGTAAGGTAGCGGTCAATGGTGGATCCAAGACCCTAAGTCAGCAGTGACTAGAGGTGTTTATGGGTTTGGGTCAACATGTAATCCAACTCGACCCAATTATATTGGGTTGACTTTTTAAAGTATTTGGGGCGAACTTGAATCAATCCAATTAAGACTTGATCATATATGGGTTGAGTAATATGTTCTATTTTTTCTAACTCAATTCGACTCAATCCATATCATATAATTACATTTATTATTATATAAATTAATTATTAAATACAAAACCCTTTAATTTTTAGCACACATGTATTTCTTTTATTTTTTTAAGTTGTTATTTTTATCTCTGTCTTAGTTTTGTTTATGTTTTTTCATGCTAACCCAACCCGTGAAAACCCCTAGCAATGACAATTTTTTTTTAAAATTAAATAATAATTAGACTGATTGCAATACTTGTTTCTTTTTAGTTATTTTATCACAATTTTCGTGCCATTTTTTTTTTGCGATTTTGGTCCAATACTTAATTTTACATACATTTAATTCTTTTATTTTATAATTAATTAATTAGT
The DNA here is from genome assembly GCA_013407115.1 of Glycine latifolia. NCBI lineage: Eukaryota > Viridiplantae > Streptophyta > Magnoliopsida > Fabales > Fabaceae > Glycine > Glycine latifolia. The sequence continues at coordinate 58,441 of QARZ01040707.1, read as the reverse complement.
TTTTATGGCACCTAAAGTGAATATGTTAGGCCTGAAGTTTAACTCTACTAAAATAAAAGAAATAAAATATATACAAAATTGAGAATTAGACCAATTTTAATTTGCACATTTTCTAAAATTGGGGATCAAAATTGAGAGAAAAATAAAACGGCCAAAAATGCAAGTAAAAAATTAACGGAGGGCCAAAATTATTATTATTATTATTATTATTTTATTTTTATTATAATAAAATAAAGACATAATATTAAAAAGTGTTGTGAGTTGAGAAAGAAAGAAAATGTGCAGTTGAATCTTTATCTTTATATATATAAAAGCATAAGAGATATATTTGTCATTTCAATTTTCCTGTTCAAAAAGAGGTTAATTGTTAGGATTTTATTTCACGTTAGATTCAACTTATAGGCCATGTGTAATCCAATCATGATGTAGTAACTGAACTATTGTCTAGGTTGTTTCCCATGGGAATAAATGAGGGATTTCATGTAATTATTTAACTAAGAATTAGATTTTTGTATTTTTGTTTTGTGATTGTCACGAAATAAATAACATAAAATAAATTACAATAAAAGTTAAATGACAATAAAATAATTAAGTAAAGATAGAAATACTAGACTTGGATGGTGACGTCAATCTTGATGAATGAATGTCTAGGTTTGGACTTGGAATTCGCTCGCTCCACTATAACTACACAATTCTCTACCCATCTCTCTTACTCATCCCTAATTCACTAATGTATTCTACCTCAGCTCCCGCATGGTCACATATTCTAAACTAATTGCCCGATACCCAATCCCTTGGACCTATCGACACAAATAATTAACATTAATGGTCGAGAATTAGCGATGTTGAACTAAGATTATTCTACCTAGAGATAATCCTAATTAAGTATTTGATTCATGTTCGGGTTTTAACAAGGCTCGCAAAAGTGCTAGTCAATTCCTAAATTCACCTATAAGATAACCAATCAAATAAAAACATTAAGTACGAAAACAAATAAAGAACTCAATATGAAATATTGAATTTGATAAAATTAAAGCAAAACATTGTTCATCCTTTCCTCTGCTAAATGAAAGGAATTGCACTCATAAAATATTACAATGAAACCTATAATGTATAATGGAATAATGGAGGCGTTTAGTAAGTTGAAGTCTAAAATTTAATTCTAAGAACTGCTCGAGACATCTACACTGTTAGAATAAATGTCTAGTCTCCTATTTATAGAATTGTAGCTAACTTTAATTTAGGAGATAGTTATAAGAAATTACAAACATATAATTTCTCTAATTAATTCAAGTAATTATCTTCTTCAGCTGATTTATCCTTAAAAATATCTTGCTTTTGATTTTCCTAGCTTTTATCTTCAATTTTTCCAATTTCTCCTTCCAGAACTTTATGCTGATTTTGGACCTTTGGAGTTCTAGGCAGAATGACCTATTTTTGCTGAAAAAACTACCAAAAATAACTAAAACATAAAATTCTACCTAAGACAAAGTAAAAACTAAATTTAAAGCTAATTTGATTCAAAATAAGACTTAAAGTTAACTATAATGTCAAATAAACGTCACAAAATACATATAAAAATATCGTAAATTTGACGTTTATCATTAATACAATAACTTCTAAAAAAATTTAAAAACCTCAACCTTTTAATTTTGAAAATAAATCAACCTGACTGTATGATTACAAAATCTTTCGTGAAAAAAAGGATGAAAATGATGCTCATTATTGTATGATTACTATATGATAACAATATCATTAGGATAAGTAAAAAACAATATCATTAAGATATCAAAGTAAATTTTTTAATATAAATTCAGTCCAATTCAATTAATATATGTGTAAAAAAGTCAAGAGTCCTATATAATACCATTGTGATGACACACTTTGGGTTTTATACAAACCTATCTCCAACTCCCAATTTTCTTTCAAAATTCTTACGTGCAGTTGTGTTGTGAATACATATTTTTCATATTGTTTCATTGTTATCATATACATACTTTCTTTTTTGTTTTTTTTTTCAGTTCAATGCATCCTAAATTTTTTCATTAAAAACATTAAGCTTGGAACCATAGACCGAAGATTAAGAGTATGAGTTCTCAAGCTGTGGAAGCAACCTGAATACAATAAATTGTTGGAATTTTTTATTCCAATAATTAATATGGGATAATATTATAAGACAATTATATTAATTATTTATCATTAGTGAGTTTTATTTTATGTGGTCAAATTAAGTGAGTCAATTAGACCACAAAATAAAATTATATGAGCTTAAATGAGCATATGCCAATGTTGGTCCATTAGGAGATAATGAAAATCCTATTAGGTTAACATGCTATAAAAAGGTTATGATTCCCAATATATCGAGCAGTCATACACGGTTTCTCTTCTCCCCATCTAAAGAATTATGAAGGTCCTAATTGGGAATAAAGAGGTTCCGGTTGAGGAAGAACCATAATGTCATCGGTTGTTCATGATTTAACAAATGTCGAAGAATGCTCTGATAAGGAACCAACTACATATCCATGTATTTATCTAATGCTTAATAATCAAGTGTGTTGTATATTCTAGGACCTTTTGATGAATTGTTCTAGATTATAAACCTGTGAATTTTTAGCTTCTGCATAACAAATAAGAATAAGAATTAAGGATTAAAGATTAAAGAAATGTCAATATAAACCTAAGCAAATTGAGAGTACCAAAATGATACTCCTTAATGAAAAGGTAATAAAAATGAGTATTTATAATAACAGTTTATGACACAGTAAAATCATTTTTGAAAAGTTGTATCTTATATCCCTTTTAACAAAAATAATTTATTTTTTGTTTATAATAAATTCATTTTTATATATGCATTTTCCTTTTTTTTTTGTAATTTATGGTTGATTTGCAAAAATGAATGAATTAAAATTTGCATTGTAAAACTACCTATTTAATCATTAATATTTTGTCTATACCTTTTCGAAAACAAAATGGCTGCATAAAATTTCTACCAAGCCATCCTGTTTGGTTCACCTTTGGGATTTAGTCCCAACCATAAAAAGTTCTAAGATTCTTCCTTAATTCTACTTAGTGAGATCTGACATTTAAGGTTCATCTAAGGTGATATCCACACTCAAAATTCTATTCTCTTATGAATTCAACCTTTGTATTACTCTAAATTATTGAGTAACCTTCTTTCAAACTACTAGTCCATCGACAATTCTCCATTCCCATATTCTTATCTTATGTTTTCTTTTCCTCATCTCTATTTTTAGGTGGTCTATCATGTGATAACTTAAAATTAAAGATCATACTCTTTAAGTCTCCCAAAAGCTTTCTTGGCTGTGTTATGTTGTAGTTTGAAGCTTTGACCCAAGTGTTTATATACCATTTTGTGATATGAGCTATCAAAGTGGCTAGCAAGAGATGAAAGTCTCACGCGCATGAGCTTGAGTCACATGGGTTTGTCATAGTGCAAATCCACCAATTGGCCCCCTACATGAGCGATAATAGATTGTGCAATCCTTTTATAGTTTACTTAATTAAAATTATATTTTGAGAATTATTTTGATTTCAAAATGATTATTGGAAAAATTGGTTTTGAATTTGCTAGCTTTTGATTAGTCTTAATTACGAAAATTTGGGATTCCAGTTTTTATTTCCTTAAATGCATTTTAATCACATACCGTTTAATCACAATTAATATTGATTTTATTCACAACAATCACATAAAATTGTCTGTATATTTTTTGTCTCCAACAATCTTCTTTTCTTCCCTATTAAAACCATCCTTCAGACCATGTTTTAGACACCAATTTTTATACATATCTTGTTGAGGATGACCCTATAAGGTTTTCTAAAGCAATTGGTTCTTTAGATGCAAAACTTTAGGAACAAGACATTAAGATTGAAATTGATTCTATCCAAAAGAAAAATACATGGAACTTAGTTGACTTACCCAAAGGAGCAAGGCCAATTGGATGCAAGTGAATCTTTAAGAGGAAGTGTAACCTTGATGGATCAATGGACAATTATAAGGTTAGGTTGGTAGCTGAAGGGTTTTCTCAAAAACCAAACATAGATTATTTTGATACTTATACGCCTGTTACTAGGATTTCCTCTATCTGAATTCTAATAGCTTTAACTGCCATCCATAAGTTAGTGATTTGCCAAATGGATGTGAAGATGGCTTTCCTTATGGGTGTCAGTTTCCTGGTCAAGAAAACAAAGTGTGTAAACTTTTAAAACTCATGTATGGTTTAAAGCATGCACCAAAATAGTGACATGAAAAGTTTAATGAGACTTTACTTGGTGATGATTTTTCCTCTAGTGGTGTTGATAGATGTGTGTACACAAAGTCTGTGAATGGGATTGTGTCATTATATGTTTTTATGTGGATGATGTAACGAACCGCCTCGTCGCTAGGACATCACTACTTTAAACGTGTAATTTCAATTTTTAATGAAAACTCCATTAATTTGATTATGAAAATGAGAATAAATTTTTCGCGATACTACACTCACCAGATAACGCACAAATACGTAAATAAATAAATATACATATATATAAATTGAACCATTATATGTCATTCACATGTCAGAACATAGTTTAGTTTTTACATGTATTTAAGTTTGAAATTTACATGCCTAGCCAAAAAGAATTAAGGAACCAACTAAGAAAGAGTTGATAACAAAACACAACTCTTTCCCAAAATGAATTCCAACGTTATCACGTCGGCTTGACGGCTCCAACAAAAAAGATCTCCCTCCAATGTCACCTACAGCAGCTCTTTTGCTCCCACGAATGAAGGTTCGCGAACATCACAGGTACCAACCCCACAGTGCAAAAATTGCAAGGGTGAGTTTATTATACAAGATTAACAAATACCAGATGATAATGATTAGCAAGAAAACAATAATAATAATAACCACAATCACTCTCAATAATCAATCAGTTCAACATATGCTCAACAAACTAGCCATCAATTTTTTCCACAATTCAAATCAATTATGCTCAGAATGATGCATGCACCTGACTCAACTCTCAAAATGCAATGTGGTACCATACCTCGGGAAATAGCCTAACCGTGTCCACATGACACTCTCAGTTCGGAAAATGATTCAGTAGTTCATCGGTGTCACCCTATAGTGCACTGGTCACTCCCCCCATGGTGATTAGCTTGAGTCACAAGGGAGTTTCAAACCGAGTGACATGCCCCTAAGTACCCTCATTTTTATCCTTAGAAAAATCACAAGTACATACTGCCTTTATTTTATTTCCATGCAATTATGAAGTATGAAACATGGGCCCATCAATGCACTGACCATGGATAGTTAAAAATCCTAAGCAATCCCTTTCCCTCTCCAGGGATGCTTAAAATTCTTAAACTTATAATCTTCCCTCCCAGGGATATCCAACAAGTCACTGCACCCCCCATGTACATACACAACATACATCCATCACAATGACATCGTCAACAACAACATTATCTCTCATCAATGTCATCATCAACATCATCTCATCTCAATGTCATGATCAACATCAATATCATCTCAATCTCAATGTCATCAACAACATCAACATCATTTCATTTCAATATTATCAACTACATCAACATTATCTCATTTCAACATCATCAACCACTTCAACATTATCTCATTTCAATATTATAATCAACATCATAAGCAATCACATTTCACATCTATACATATAACATATGCCTGATATTCACATTCCCTAGGTCTTCAGACAACACAAACCTCATTCATTCACAATCCATAATACCACGAGACTGGTATTTTAGGAAAATTCTAAATTAAAGGGGAGGACTACAATATAGAAAACAAACTCTTATGCCCATTTAAAATTTAATAAAGAATTAAATATGAGAACATATTATAAAATTTTGGACAGAGTTTCCTCTGTAATTAAGACTTTTCCCAAAAATCCAATCATTATAACAACAATATCATTCATAGTTTTATCTACCAATAACAAATTCATCGCATCCCATTACTTAAAAACAATTTTTCTTGAAAACGAGCACTCAACAGGAACAAACATACATCAATAATAAATATATTGCATCCCATTAGTTACAAACACAATTTTTCTTGAAAACCAGTATACAACAGGGATAAACATACATCCCCATAATTGGGTTCCCTGACCCCAACTATGGTATCAAAAGTTGTAAGCAAATAATAAAACTCCCCTCACCTATCTATATCCCTCTGTTAGCTCCTTGTAGCGTCGTTTTGAGATCTCTTAAGTTCATGTGCTTTGGCCCAAACGTAAAGCTCTATATACCAAATCAAAGATAATTTAGTATAGATTTCAAAGACAAGGTTAATATTAACATTCAGAGTCAAATACCTACTCAAATTTAAAAGGGGCTAAAATGGTGTTTTGGAAGTCCACATCAAAAGGACATCATTTTGGAATTTCGATCACGCCAATGTGACTGGGGCTTAACGAAGGTCACAAAAATGACATTAATATTATAAAAAGGTAACTTTTACAACGTCTCATTTTCAAAGGTTTTTCAAAGGAAGTGTAAAAACATCCAATAACGGTACTCAAGTTACAAAAGATACTAAGGGAGGTTCAAACTTGTTAGGAAAAGGCATAGAAAACATGGTTACCTCAAAGAAACAACGAAGGGAGGATTGGAGGCTCCGTTCTTGATGTGTTGCAAACACATCTAGTTTTTAGTATAATTTTAGGATAAGTTTTAATTAAATATTTAAGAAATAGAATAGAATTAGCCTAGTTTAGTAACCTTGAACTAATTTCAATACATTTGAGCATTTTACAGGTAAAAAGGAGGAAAACTCAAGCAAGAGAGAAAAACCAAGTTTTGAAGCCCACGCTAATAGCGTGGGAACTCACGCTATCAGCGCCACATGCAGGGAAGGAGGATAAAGTCTCGCTTAACTCACGCTACTAGCGTGGAACCTCACGCTAATAGCGTCAACAAGACGAAACAAGAGATGGAGCCTCGACCACTTCACGCTATTAGCGTGAGAACCCGCGCTATCAGCGTCAACCTTTCGAAAGGTCCACGCTATTAGCGTGGAGTCGCGCGCTGATCGCGTGGAGTTGATCCTGTTGCCTGTTTTAAAAGATTTATTTTGCAATTGGGCTTATCTTTTGGCTTCCTTACTTCACGTAAACTTTGGTATAAATATGAAGCTTCTGAACAGAATTAGGGCATCAGACCTCAGCAGCCTCTTATCATTCTTCGTCTTTCTCTCACCCAACCCTAGAAATCAAATATCTAAGCCAGAGTTACTGTACAATCATGAACCCTATCACAGCTTTGATGTACTTGAAACCTATGGTTGGCTAAACACCTCTTTGTAGGAAGGCCATGAACTGATGAGAATTCCTCTGTAATTGACTGGTATTGAAATATATATGTTTTGATTGTTTTATTCTTATCTTCTCTTTATTCATACTCTTATTTGAAATTGATCACTTCAATTAAGTGCATAGGGTTAGGATTCGCAGTGGGAACGTTGGGATTCTAATTTCTGAACTGATGAAGAATAACATTCATTCTTCACCTAGGAATAGGGATGCGTGGGTGCGGAATCTATAATATGTTCTTTACATGCTTAAACTGATAGATTTCACTAAGGAATTAGGTTTTCAATTCAGTCTAAAGGGTTGGTTCACTAAGGAATTAGGGATTAACTATTATAGAAAAGACTTATTCTCCGAGCAATCACAACAGGAACCCATATGGTATATTCTCTAAATGCTTAATCTGTCGGAATTCATAAGGGTTTAGGATTCTTGATCAAATTAAAGGGCTGATTCACTAGTTATCTAGGTTTCACAAATAAAGAAGAGATTTATCATATGCATGCATTAATTTGAATTAACAAGTCAGTCAAGTAAAGGGGGAGGACTCAAAAGGGATTGCGTCTGACTACAATTCATTTCCATTGGTACATTTCAACTCAGTTTATTGCAATTTATTTATTTCCGTCTTTACATTCCACCAATCAATCAAACAACAATATTCTTTTTGCTTAAATTTCTACTTTGGTATCAATCACTCTTATTGCTTTTGCTGTGGAAATTACCCCAATCCCTGTGGAGACGATAACTCACTTACTCACTTTTATTACTTGTTAACGATCGGTGCACTTGCCGTAATCACGCAACAGTTCTCTACCAAATCCTTGAGTTGTGTTTTGAGGATTCTACTCTGATTAAAGTGTTCCTCTTTGTGCGATGGTCCGATGGTAAGCGATGACGGCTCGTGGCGGTCACTGGTGGCTGTGGGTGGTAGAGGAGGAGGGTGGGGGACTTGGGTGGCTGTAACGACCTGCCTCATCGCTACGATATCACTACTCTTAATTATGCAGATTTTAATTTTTAATAAAACTCCATTTTAATTTGATTATGAAAATGATGGTAAATTTTTCACGATAATACAATTATCATACACTTATTAACAATACATAATTATACACATATGTACATATATATTAAATCAGTACAAGTCATCCACATGTTAGAACTCCCTTTAGTTTTACATGTATATACACCCGAAATTGCATATGTAACAAAAAACCAAAGAACTAACTAAGAAAGAGTTGTGATATGCTTCTAGCATATAGTATTTTTTAGGATTAATTAATTAATAAGTTGTTTAAGATTTAGTAACTTAGATTAGGAATTGGTGAATTATTATTTAATTACATATTAATTTAATTTCTTAGTTATTTTATCATTTAGGAACCAACAAGAGAGGAAAAGAAGCAAAAAGAGCAAGCCAGTGCTCTCGAACAAGTCATGCGATCAGCGTGGGATCTCACGCGATCAGCGTGGAAGTGTCAAGATCAATAAATTCAGTTCGAAGAGCCCACGTGAGTAGCGCCAACCACCACGCGATCAGCGCTAGATGCTGAAACACAGACTTCCAACTCGAATTAGCCACGCGATTAGTGTGGCAATCCACGCAAGTCACGCCATTCTATCAAACTCAGGCAATCAGCTCGAATGAACCACGCGATCAGCGTGGAGATCCACGCTATTAGTGCCAAAGTTCCAGGGCAGATTATTTAACTCGAACATCCCACGCGATCAGCGTGGGATGCCACACCAGTCGCCCCACGAACTCGCTGTTTCCTGATTTAAAAGATTTGAATTGATTTAGCTGGGGGGGAAACAGTTCCTCATTATTGGATTTAACCCTAGAACGTATGGGAGATAAAAGGAGGCCTCTGGGTCACAAAGAAACAGCTTTCATTGGGCATTGGGCAGATTTTCTAAGGAAGAAGCCATTGAAGAACCTTGGGAGAAGATTGGAAGCATTAAGGATTTGCAGAACAACACTCTGTATAACCTTTTCTTTTCCTCTGGTAATTTCTCTCTAGGAGCATGTTAGTCATGAGAGTAATATCAATTCTGAGTATGCTTGGCTAAATTCCTGTATTGTGGTTGAGCCATGAACCTATGAGAATTCCTCTATGTCTTGATTGGTTTTAATAAGAGTTATCATAATTACTTTGTTTTATTCTGTTCTTCATTGCTTCATTCTTAATTGGGATTGGCCATTCTATTAAGAGGTTTAAGGTTAGGATTCACAATAGGGATATTGGGATTCTAGTTTCTGAATTGAGTAAAACAACAATTTATACATTGCCTAGGGATAGGGATGTGTAGTTGCAGCAATTTCAGGATGTGTTGCTTAATGCTTGGTTTAAGAAGGAATCACTAAGGGATTAGGGTTTTTTAATTTCACCAAAGGGTTAAATTACTAAGGGATTAGGATTTAACTACTTATAGGAGAATACATTAGTTGAGTAATTAGAAGTAATTCAAGTTAATAATCAATCGAAGCATAGTAGGAAGGAATCATAGGGGATTGCGCTTAACTACAATCATCTCTCACTACTGCAGTAAAATCTAATCAGCATTCGCTTACATTCTTGATAAATTTCTGTTATTTCATTTACGCTATTCAAATACAACTCAACAAACTCTCTCAAACTCATTATTTGTCTTCCAATTTCTAAGACGTTAAGTTACGTAAGATTGCATTCAATCCCTGTGGAGACGATACTCTACTTACTCACTTTATTACTTGAAACGAACGGTACACTTGCCGATTTCCCAACAAGTTGATTAACAAAACACAACTCATTCTCCAAAAAGAAATCCAACGTCATCACGTCGACTTGGTGGCTCCAACCAAAAAGAATCCTTCTCTAGAGTCACCTACTGCTGCCCATCTGCTCACACGAACAAAGGTTCGTGATCATCACAGGTACCAACCACACGATACAACAAATGCAAGGGTGAGTTTAATATATAAAATCAACAAACATCAGATAGCAGCAATTGGGACGGAAACAACATTACCTACCACAATCATTAACAAAAATCCATGATTCTAATACACACTCAACAAACCAATCATCCAATGCATTTCACAACTCAAACAATCATGCATAGAATGATGCATGGACTGACTCATCTATCAGCATGCAATGTGGTACCATATCCCAAAAATAGCCTCTCATAGGAAAAATGATTCACCGCCTATCAGTGCCACCTGTCGTGCATTGGCCATTCCTCCACCTGGTGATCAGCCAATGTCGCTAGGGAATTCCAAACCTGATGACCCCTTAGTACCTCAGCCCACTGAAACCCACAGGTACGCGCGTGCCTTCATTCTATTTCCATCCATGCACATGAAGTATGAAACATGGGAATCATCAATGTATGACCATGGCCAGGAACAAATCCTTCCTCGCAAGGATGATTAGTCATACACCTCCCATGTACATACATAACACACTAATGTGGGCTCACCGATGCACTAACCGTAGCTAGGAACAAATCCTTCCCCGCAAGGATAACCAACTGGTCACTGCACCCCATGTGCATATACACAACATACAACCATGACACCATAAATGTATGACCATGGCCAGGAACAAATCCTTCCCCACAAGGATGACCAGTCATACACCCCCATGGGTATCCATGTATATCCACATCACATAATGACAACCATGGGCACCATCAGTGCATGATCAATGGCCAGGAACAAATCCTTTCCCGCAAGGATGACCAATCATGCACCCCCTATGGGTATCAGTGTACATACACATCACCTCATCTTGATATCATCATCATATATATTAAATTCATCTTATTTCAACATTATCCTCATAAATATCAACTTCATCTCATTTCAACATCAACATCCATTTCATCATTATCTCATTTAAACATCATAAACCACATCATCATTATATCATTTATACATCATCAAATACATCATCATTATCTCATTCAATCATCACCAACACATCAATAACATCTCATTTCACGATTATCAATGACATCAGTATCACCTCATCCATCCACAATCCATATTACCACGAGACTGGTATTTTAGGGAAATTCTAAATTAAAAAGGAGGAATACAATATAGAAAAGACACTCTTATGCCCATTAAAAGATTTAATAAAGAATTAAATAGGACAATATATTATAAAATTTTTGGCAGAGTCTCCTCTGTAATTAAGACTTTTCCCAAAAGTTCAAGCAATTACAACAACATCATTCATAGTTTCATCCATCAATAACAAATTCATCACATCCCATTAGTTAAAAACACAATTTTTCTTGAAAACGAGCACACAATAGGAACAAGTATACATCAATGATAGATATATCGCATCCCATTAGTGTAAAACATAACTTTTCTTGAAAACCAACACACAACAGGGACAGGCAGATATCCTCATAATTGGACTCCCTGGCCCCCAACTATGGTGCCAAAACTATAACTAAATAATAAACACTCCCCTTACCTAACTATATCCGTCTGTTAGCTCATTGAAACGTTGTTTTGAAATTTCTCAAGTTCACGTGCTTTGGTCCAAACGCAGAGCTCTATATACCAATTCAAAGATAATTTAGTATAGATTTCAAAGACAAGGTCAAAATTAACATTTGGGGTCTGATACCCACTCAAATCTAAAAAGAGGCTAAAAGGGTGTTTTGGGAGTTCACACCAAAAGACATCATTTTGAAATTCTGATCACACCAATGTGACCGGGGCTCAACAAGGATCATAGAAATGACATCAATTTCATAAAAAGGATATTTTTACAACATCTTATTTTCAAAGAGTTTTCAAAGAAAGTATAGAAACAACCAAAAACGATACCCGAATCGCAAGAGATATCAATAGAGGCTTCAAACTAGCTAAAAGAAGACAAGGAAACCATGGTTACCTCAAAGAAACCAAGAAAGGAGGATTGGAGGCTCCGTTTTCTATCGAATCCTCGGGTTGAGTTTCGAAGATTCCGCTCAGATTAAAGTGTTCCTCTTCGTACGGTGGTTCAACGACAAGAAACAACGGCTCGTGGCGATAACTGGTGGCCGTGGGTGGTGGAGGAGGAAAGGGAGGGGGTTGGGTGCTGTTTGGGGGAGAGAGAAAGGCCATTTTTCGAGTTTGTACATTTCTGGTACTATTTATCACCGCCTTAACTCGCCCAGGCGAGAAAAAATGCCTGTAAAATTCGCCTAGGCGAGCTGACCCAATTTTAGAATTTCTGCTTAAGTGAAAAATTAATTTCTCACACTTCAGATGTTTTTAGTCAATCCCAACGGTCAAACATTTCATATGTGGGTTAGAAACGCACCTTTAAAAGTTGAAAGACATCCAACGGTTAACAAATCCAAAATAGTGATTTTACTAAAATAAGTTTCGGGTCAAATTCGGAATCACTCAATTACAACGTATCTCAACCAAACTCCACATAACTTGACATCTACACCAAGAAATTTCACATGGATAATTCACAAAATTTCAAATAATCCTAATTAATAAAGTAATCAAATTATGCAAGGAATGCATCACACATATATTTTAAGTTATTGAAATTTCAGGGTGTTACAGTGGCTGTTTTGAAGAAGAAGGAATTAGAAATTTTGCGATTTCACGGTACTGCATGTATTTGTAGCTGCCTTTACTTGCCCATGTGGATTCTGCTCGCCTGGGCAAGCTAACCAAATTTTTGAAATTTTCTCTGCTTCTGTGAAAATTTAATATCTCATTCTTCAGATGGTATCCCAATGGTCAAAACTTACATATATGGTTTAGGAGACTACCTTTAAACTTTTAGGGCGATCCAACGGTTAACCAATCCAAAAATGTAATTTTACCAAAACAAGTTTTTAGGTCAAACTCGAAATCACACAATTTTAATACAGATCAAATAAATTCAACATAACCTTACATTAACACCAATCAGTTGAACAATGATAATCCACACAAAATTTCAACTAATCCAAATTAATAAAGTAATTAAATAATATAAGAAATATATCAAACATATATTTTCAGTTATTGAAATTTCAGGGCGTTACAAATGACATGCTTATCTTTGGTACATGCATTGATATAGTTTTAACAACTAAATCTTTCTTGGCATCTAAGTTTGATATTAAAGATATAGGTGAAGCAAGTGTAATTTTGGGAATTAAAATCACAATGAAAGGATATTGTATATTACTATCCCATGGCAATTATGTTGGGAAACTTCTTAGGAAGATTGGCTATTATGACTCTAAGTCAATGAGTACCCCTTATGATGCTAATTGTCAATTGAAGAAAAATAGAGGAGAAGCAATTTATCAAACTCAATATGCCAAAAATCATTGGGAGTCTATTGTATTTAATGAATTTTGAAATATAACAAATCACACTAGAAGGGGTGTTGAATAGTGTGTTAGATAGGATATTGAAAACTTTGCGAATGGAATTTGTTTAATAAACAAAATAATTTGTAAGGACTCTCGTCCAGCGTCAAGAGCAAGTTTCTTAAGCAAAGATGGACTGTCATCCAATGATATATGTAAAGCGTATTTTTAGTGATAGACTTTTGTGCAAGAATGTGTCAATAATATGCTTTGAAAATACTTTGATAAGTTGAGGAAGAACAATAAAAATACTTAGTTTTATACTGGTTCACTCAACCTGAGTTAGATTCAATTCTCCTTTATCAACCAACAAAGGGTTCCACTAATCAAACTTGATTACAACAAGTATTCTTTCCTATCACTCCTACCTTACAAGTATTCTCAAGACCACTAGTGACACAACCCTTAGACTCCCCATTGAATTTAAGAACACCCAAGTATTATGTAGTCACTAAGCCACTCTTGGATTTCACAAACAAAAGTTTGATATAGAACTAGAGATTGTTTTAACACTCATAGAATGTGTGTACAATAAAGATCTTAATCTTGGTAATAAAAATTTGTAAATACAAAGAGTAAACTTTCTAAGCTCAGTGTTTATCGACAATATAGTACCCTTTTTGTTTCTCAATCAAGTGTTTTGTTCTTGCATTTGAATGTAAAGGTTGTATCTCTCATTGATTTTGTTTCATATACCTTTTACACATTGTTACTGCATGTGCAAGGGTTTTACCGCATGCTAGAATAGTTGTTTCTAGTTTGAAGCTAAGAGTAGGTTTCTCTTAGGCTTAAATTCACTAAGGACCCTAGGGTTGGTGATATGCTGCTACCGTATGTAGTTTTTAGGTTAAAAGCATTAAGAAACTAAGCATAAAATGTCAAATAAATGCTAGAATAAGTACAAAGTTCATTATTATTGTGTTTATCACTGATTTTCTGCAATTTTTATGTTAGGAGCCAAGAAAAAAAGAAAAAAAAAGAGCTAAGGATTTCTGGAATCTCGCGCCAACCGCGCCAAGGCCACGCCAATCGCGTGGGATTTACTGGAAGTTGGCGCCAGTCGTGCCAGAACCACGCGGATCACGCTACAATTACTAGAATCTGGCGCTAGTCGTGCCAGAGCTAGCGCTAGTCGCGTGGGCGACGCTGGGAAATACGAATTAGCTTAAAGATAACATAAGAATAAAAGATATTAAGTTTTTATGACCTAAATATAAATAGGAAAGTAGCAGGACGTTGAAAAAACACATACACAGAGGTAGAAATCAGAAAAAGAGGCATTGAAGGAGATCAAGGAAGAAGGAAGATCAACAAGGAGGCCAAGATTGAGGGGTGTGCAAACTCTTCATTCTTTGTATTCTTTCTCTTCTACCTTATCATCATTGTATTCAAGCCAGACATAATCATGTCTGGCTAATTCCTCTTTGATTGTGGTTAAAGCCAAAGCCAATGTGAACTCTTGTGTAAATTGAATTGGCATTGATGCAGTTTATAATAATTGTTTTGCTCTATCTTGTTCTTTAATGATTCTTTCCTCAATAGACTTGATCAATCTGTTAGGGTTCCAAGACCTAGGATTCACAATAGGAATATTGGGATTTTAGTTTCTGAAAGCGGTAGAGTAACAATCATTACATCACCTAGGGATAGGGGTGTAGAGTTGCAAAGAAATAAATATATCAGCTCAAAGCTTAATTTAAGAAGGGATTGCTAAGGAATTAGAATTCTTAATTAGATTAAAGGGTTAAATGACCGAGGAATCAGGGTTTAACTAAATTACGTAAGATATATCCTTTGAATAATTAGAGTAAGCAAAGTTAATAATTAATTCAATTACAGAAATAGGAATCAAAGGTGATTTGTGCTTTAACCACAATTCTTCCTCATTATTGCATAATTTTCAGTTTACATCACGTTTGAATTTTCTTAAAACCAAATCACAATCTTATTCTCTCAATTACATCATTTCTTTTCCAATTTAAAGAATCTAAATTACAATTAAATCATAGTGCCTCAATCCTCGTGGGAACGATATCTTACTTATCATTTTATTACTTGAACGAGCAGTGCACTTGCCGTGTCGCAACAAGTTTTTGGCGCTGTTGCCGGGGATTGACTACACTAATTTTCTTGTAATTTCGTTCTTTAATATTGGATTTTTGTTTTACTGATCTGTTTCTTTAGTTTATGTGAGGTTTAGTTGGACCTAAAGCTTTACAGTTTGATCCTGAAATAGAAAAGACTGTGAGAATAAATAGAAGACTAGCCAAGCAGAGACGAGAGATAGAAAAATCTAATTCAAACAGTGAATTAGAACCAGAGATGGCTGAAAGACCACCACCCCAAGAGGAGGAATTAATGGAGGATATCCTTGCTCCATTATTCATAAGACCCAATCCTAGTATAGTCCGACCACCAATCGAGGCTAACAAATTTGATATTAATCCATCATTAATTACTTTGGTGGATAGGAGTCAATTTGGTGGAGAGGATGATGAAGATCCACACAATTTCATTGACAGATTTCTAAGGATCTGCGATACAATCAGACACCAGGGTGTATCAGATGATGCTGTGAGACTATGATTATTTTCCTTTGCTGTTAAGGTAAAAGCACTTCGTTGGTTAGACAGACAAACTCCCAACAGCATCAGAACGTGGGAAGAACTGGTTACTAAATTTTTCTCTCAATACTTTTCTATGGAGAAATATAACAGGTTGGTGAATGAAATCACCAATTTCACTCAGAAGGAGAGAGAAAGTCTATGTACAGCTTGGAATAGGTACCAGGAATTGATTAGAAAATGTCCATAGTACGATATGACTGTGGGAAAGAAAGTACGCATATTCTTTAATGGGATGACTCCAGAATCAAGACTTATAGTGAATGTGACAGCTGGAGGTTCAATCAGATCGAAGACAGCTACTCGGACTTATGAGTTAATCGATTCATTGGCTCGCAATGAAAATGAGAGCATAGCTGCTCAACCGAAGAGGGAAGTTATCTAACTAGGAAGCAGTGATGCAATGTTGGCTGAGCAAAAGCTTTTATCACAGCAATTAGCAAGGTTGAATGAGAAACTTGACAGGATGCAAGGTTCAACAGTTCAAGCTTCAACTATCAGAGCACAACCATCTATTTTTGAATGCTGCCAGGGAGATCATGAATCAAATGAGTGTCCTACCTTGGTAGGAGCTGATCCAGTGCAAGTTAATGGAGTATGGTACGACCAGAGAAATCATTCTAACTTCCAGAGGACTTTGAATTACGCTCCAGGTAATAATTTCCAAAGAAGAATTCAGGGAGGACTTTTGGATTACAAATCCAATAATTACTTGCAGCCTCCACCCATTCCACCTAAGGAGCCATCAGAACTGGAGAAGGCCATGTTGCAGTTGTCTAAGACTACAAATGAGCACATTCAAGTTACTAATTCTTTCATCAAGGAGACTAATGCCTTCAACAGTGAGACTCGAGCCCATCACAAGAATCAAGATGCTTCTATCAGAAATCTTGAAAATCAAATTGGTCAGTTGGCTAAGCAATTAACTGAGAGGTCTCAAGGACAATTCCCTAGTGACACTGTTAGATTCAAGTGATTGAAGAATCTCAAGAAGAAGAATTTTGATAT
>QARZ01040707.1:0-11090 GCA_013407115.1 Glycine latifolia | reverse complement strand
AAACTCCCCTTACCTAACTAGGAGTTCTCCTGTTAAAACCTCACAGTGTTGTTTTGGAGATCCTTTAATACGCGTGTTTTCATCCAAACACAGAGCTCTATATACCAAATCTAAGACAATTTAATATAGATTTCCAAGGTAAGATCAATATTAACATTTGGGATCAAATACCCACTCAAATCTAAAAAGAGGCTAAAATGGTGTTTTGAGAGTCCACATCAAAAGACATCATTTTGAAATTCCGATCACACCAATGTGACCAGGGTTCAACAAGGATCACAGAAATGATGTCAGTTTCATAAAAAGAAGACTTTTACAACATCTCATTTTCAAAGGATTATCAAAGGAAGTATAGAAACAGCCAATAACGGTACCCGGATCATAAGAGATATTAAAAGAGGCTTAAACTAGCTAGAAGAAGACAAAAGAAACTAAGATTACCTCAAGAAAACCAAGAATGGAGGATTGGGAGCTCCATTCTTTACCAAAACTTCAGGAAGAGTTTTGAAGATTCCACTACGATTAAAGGGTTCTTCTCCGTGCCGGGGTCTCGTGGCAAGCAACGGCGGCTCGTGGGTGTCTCTGATGGCTATGGGTGGTGGAGGAGGGTGGTGGGGGGCTTGGATCTGTTTGGAGGATGAAGAACCTCCATTTTTGTGACTTGAAAGCTTAAAAACTTATTCAGCACCACCTCCACTTGCCCAGGCGACCAAAAAATTCCTGCAAAACTCGCCTGGGCGAGTTGACCCAATTCTAGAATTTTCTGCTTCAGTGAAAAATTAATTTCTCACGTTCCAGATATTAGTTTAATAATCCCAACGGTCAAAAGTTACATATGGGGGTTATAAACGTTACTTTAAAATTTAAAGATAATCCAACGGTTAACGAATTCACAATGATAATTTTACTAAAATAGGTTTCAGGTCAAACTCGTAATCACTCAAATACAGCGCATCTCAAACAAACTCCACATAACTTAACCTCTATATCAAGTAATTGCACATGGATTATTCACATAACATTTCAAATAATCATAATTAATAAATTAATCAAACCATACAAGGAATACATCACACATATATTTTAAGTTACCGAAATTAATCAAATTTCAGGGTGTTACAAAACCGGCCTCCTCTATGGTGGCAGGGTCCATCAGAAGGAGGGGTACCTCGGCCGTGGTGGCGAATACCTTCACCCTCGTATGTAGGTGGTGGAGAGGGTGCTTAGCTCTCTCTTTGCAGTGACCTCAGCTCGGGCATCAAGGCTTCATTGGCCTGCATCAAGGCCTCGTTCGCTTGTCGGTTTGCAGCCATCTCCTACTGCATAGCTGCTAAGGCAGCTGTCACCGGGTCCGGGTGTGCGTTTGTGTCTGCCATCTCACTATTGTTCAGGGTTCTCACCATGATACTGCACATGTCACATGAAAGGGTGAGTTGATTGATAGACATTTGTCGTGTGACTTCAAAACAATTAAACTAAGCTAATTCTGTAGCACAGGATTAACCTAGGTCGACTCAGAGACACGATCAATATGGTTCCAACTTCAATTCACTAGTAAATAATAGGGGGATTTTTATCAAACAGTTTGCATGCGCTAAATGAAAATTGCAAAAACACAAACTACGATTAAAGATTAATGCAGAAACTAACAGAATTGATAACAAGTAATGTAAAACAGATTAAAGAGCATCAATCCAATTCACCAAACCAAGCTATTTGAATCATCGTCGTTCTCAGAAATTTATCCTATTGTGAAAGTTCATTCAATTTCATTAGAAGCAGTTCAATCAAATTAACCCCTAAATTAATTGAAACCACAACCCTAATTGAAATATCATCCCATTAATCTGTGATTTATATTCGAAATTAGGAAATGAATTCATAACCTAATCTGCTTTCAATCCTAAACGCATTCATAATCATGAAAACATAACAGCAATTGAAGAAGAAAGTGAACATTCACACAGAATTCAAAATACTAAACCAGAACTCAAATTCTTCCCTTACTGGGGTTGGATCCTTGGATTGATTGATTATTTAGCCTTCCATGATCATCATCAATGAAAGCCCAATGAAATGAGTGCATGAAAATGGAAGAACAGAAATGAAAATGAAGAACAATGAAGAACAAGGAAGAACAGTTGAGAGAAAATAAGAGAAATGGTTTTGATTCTAAAAACTTAAAAAGAGAAATGTAAAATTGTTTTTGCAAAATGAAATGTAAGTTATAATTCCTCCTAATGTCACTAACATATAGTGACTAAGTCTGAAGCAAAGAATGGGCCATGAGAAACCCATCAATTCTAATTATTTATGCTATTTACACCAATAAAAAATCCAACTCGCAGCCCAAAATACAAGTGCAGTTGGTTCTGACTTCAAAGCCTAAAATGACCCTCCAAATGGCAGAATTGACCTCCGCTTATTTCTAGAAAACTTTTGTTATCTTTCCAAGGACTACAAGAACGCTCAATTAGGAGTTCCGTAGAGCTCTGTAGGTCCTGTACAAGGCAGATAAGTCAAGTGAGCATAAAATCCGAAAATACGCAACAATTAGCAATTAAGCCCACTAACTTGCCTAAGACAAAAACTGAATTAGAATGGGAAAATAAAAGTCCAAGAGAAGTCAAATAAGCTAAGAATGATAGAAAAATATTTAACTAAAGGCACTCCATCAAAATACCCCACACTTTAAACATTTGCACTCCTGGGCAAAACTAAAAGAAAGACTAAGAGAAAAATTCAAAGTAAAGTAACCACAAACTAAAAGAAAGGTAAGAACAAGGCACAAACATTCTTCAATGGATCCTAACAATGCACAAAAGTGAGAAAGATGAAAAATGGAAGAATGATATTATGGTAACAAACAATCCATGAAAACATGATCACAAAGTGCAAAGTGAGAAAGTAGTCAAGTGTAGAATTAAGAATGTACCAAGGTGATAGAAATCTCTCAAAGGGCAACACTCAACCTCATATAATGTGTATGGCTTTGTGTTTACACTCAAACACCACATGTAACTAGAACATCCAAGTATTGACAAGACTCTAGTTCATTCAACTTGAAATACACATGCATCAAAAGATCAATAGGACTTTATAGGCTTGTAATGAATGACTTAGGTAAAGGTGGATAAGAAAAGGATATTTAGGCTAAAACTAAGAGAAAAGAGGGGAAATGGGGAGCAAGCCAACAAGTTAAAAGAGGGGTAGAAACAAAGAAATGAGATTTAAAGGAATTTACAAGGATGAAAATCAACCATAACAACTTTTATTGCATTTTCTTTTTCTTTGTTTATGCATTTGTTTTCTTTAAACTTTTGCTTGTAAACTCTTTCTTTTCTTTTCTTTTCTCATCATCATTTTTTTTTCAAATAAAAAAAAAAGAAAATAAAAATACCCCACACTTGTTTGAAACCCACTCCCAAAACAATTCCAAAGCCCCTTTCCTCCCTAAAGCTAGGATAACATGGTTTTCCATTTTTTTAGTTTGCAATGAGCTATATAAAAAAGAAAAGGCTAAAGGCTCAAAAAGGGGTGACAAATGATATCAACACAAGGATAGGTTTATTTGGCTAGTGGCTAAAAGAAAGAAGGCCTAAATCATCTCAATCAAAGCATGTGCAACAAGGAATGTCAAAAGAAGCAAGGCAAAACATAGAGTAATCTAGCACAAGGGTGAATTCACACATGAAAGAACATATCCACAAAGGCTCAAAAACTCACAAGGCATAATTCTATCACACATGATTCATCTTAAATTCTATTTCTCAAACCTACTTATCACTTCAACAATTGCAACAATGATTCACATCAAGCATGAAACCTCTCAATCCAACCAAATTTTTAACATTTCTCACAATTTATGCAAGTTAGAAATCCTATGAAAAACATGAAAAAATGCCTAAATTCAATCAAAACAGCAACATAAACAGACATAAAAACAGAAACATACAGACTCAAAAACTAAAACAGACATATAAACAGAAAATAGAATGTATAAACAGAAACGTAAGCAGAAAACAGAAAACAAACAATAACCAGAAAATTAGATTTTGGAATCCTTCACCCCGACTTGAAATGCACATTGTCCTCAATGTAAGCATGCAAAGAAATGCAAACAAAGAGACAACAAATAAAAGAAGGGAAAAGGAAACTCCCAAAATGTCATTCAAGATGCTTCATCACACAAAATTGGCAAGACCAAAGAGATGTCCGCCACAAGCTCCTCCTTCACTTGAGGGCTCTCATGAAATACTTTGAGTTGGTGACCATTGACCTTGAAGACTTTGTCGGTAACTTCATTTTTAATCTCAATTGCACCATGGGGAAAAATATTAGTAATGACAAAAGGTCCATCCCATCTAGATCGAAGTTTACCAGAAATAAGCTTAAGGCGATAATTAAACAAAGCACTTTTTGGCCACTATTGAACTCCTTTCTAAGAATCCTAGAGTCATGAAATCTCTTCACTCTCTCTTTGTAAATCTTGGAATTCTCATAGGCTTCTAAGTGGATCTTTTCAAGTTCTTGCAACTGAAGCTTCCTTTCCATACCCGCTTCATCAAATGCCATGTTACAACTCTTCACCGCCCAATAAGCACACTGCTCAATCTCCACCGGTAGGTGGCATGCCTTACGAAAAACCACCCTATAGGGAGACATCCCCAAAGTGTCCAGTAAGAGGTCCTGTGAGCCCATAAAGCATCCTCAAGTAGCTTGCCCCAATCTTTCCTGTTTGGTTGCACCACCTTCTGTAACACTTGCTTGATCTCTCTGTTAAAAACCTCTGCTTGCCCATTAGTTTGGGGATGATAAGCTATAGCAACTCTATGCACAACCCCATACTTCTAAAGCAAGATGCCAATGACCGGTTACTGAAATGGCTCCCCTGGTCACTGATAATGGCTCTAGGCACACCAAACCTGCAGAAAATGTTGGATCTCACAAAATCCACAACAACTTTAGAATCATTAGTTCTGGTGGCCTTAGCCTCAACCCATCTAGAAACATAATCAATAGCAAGCAAAATATATGAAAAACCATGAGAAACAGGAAATGGTACCATAAAATCAATACCCCAGACATCAAAAATCTCACAAAAAATAATAGGTTGCTGAGGCATTTCATGTTTATGTGTAATGGTTCCTCCTGCTCTTTGACACTGCTCACAAGTGGTGGTAAAGTGATGAGCATCTCTAAATAGGGTGGGCCAAAAGAACCCACAGTCTAATACCCTCCTAGCAATCCTTTGAGGACCAAAATAACCTCTGGTAGGTGTTGAAAATGATATGAATACTTCACACTTAACCAAGAGGGGGGGGGGTGAATTGGTTAGACCTTGGTAAATCAAAATTCTTTAATTAAAATCAGAGTTTTCAATGGATCTTCATCACAATTCAAAACCAAGAAATCTTTTTTTCAATCAAGTAACTCAGCCCCTTAGGATTCAATGGATCAAAACTGATTCTTCAAGATAAGCAAATTAAACAAGAAACAATTATTATAAGGAGAATAGATTCAGAAACAACACACAAGCAATTTATACTGGTTCACTTCAAACACTATGAAGCTACATCCAGTTCTTCCACTCAACACTAGAGTGAAGTTCCACTATTTAATATCTGTTCTTACAAGCAATTACACAACCTCTCTTTATCAATCCTAGATAAAGTTCAGTAACCTAAAACCCTAATAGATCCTTAGAGGCAAATCCACTGAGAACACTACTCAGCAGAATCCCTAGAGAAACCCTATCTCTAGTTACATGTAAGAACTCAATTACAATAGCAATTTACAAAACAAAATACAAAATGAAAATTACAATCAGATTAAGGAGAGAAACAACCTGATGATCCAAGGTATGTAATGCAAATGAGTTTACCATAACAGGTTGAAT
The DNA here is from genome assembly GCA_013407115.1 of Glycine latifolia. Lineage (NCBI taxonomy): Eukaryota > Viridiplantae > Streptophyta > Magnoliopsida > Fabales > Fabaceae > Glycine > Glycine latifolia. The sequence goes on along the minus strand of QARZ01040707.1, from coordinate 5,191 downwards.
CTTTAAAACACAAGAAACATAGCTTTCCTTAATCTTGAAATGGTTGCATGCTTCAAGAATGACTTATTTTTACATGATCAATGCAACATGAAGCATGACTGAATCAAACCCTCATAAAAGACTTTAGAAAGCTCAGAAAACTATGTTAGCTCAGAAATTTCGAATGGTATTATTCCACAAAGTTATAAAACCAGCTGAGCAAGGTTTCTATTTATAACAGAAGTTTTTAACTGTCAGTAATCGATTAAAACGCACTAATAATCGATTAAAATGCTTTGGTAATCGATTACATTCCCATTATAATCGATTAATATGTTCATAGCTTTTCTGGGTTTGAATCACAATCAAAATAATCGATTAAACTGAGCTATAATTGATTATTACAGTCAAGGAACATTTTTCACAAAGCTTGTTTAATCGATTACAGAACCTGGTAATCGATTAAACCAGTTCCAGTATCTTTTCAAAAAGCTTAGATAATCGATTACGAATCCTGGTAATCGATTAAGCCAGTGCAGCATAGTTTTGTCATAACAAGGTGTAATCGATTACGAACTCGAGTAATCGATTATGGCAGTTCAATGCTAAAAACAGATATAAGCAAGTAATCGATTACGGCTTTAATATAATCGATTAAACCAGTTCAACTATGCAGTTCATTTAAAACATAGGTCAAATAATCGATTAATTCAACAATGTAATCGATTAAAGTGTTCCTGAAATGTTTTCCAGATATAACGAAGAATAGAATAATCGATTATTTTCTTACTGTAATCGATTATTACAGTGAAAAACACTTTTTAATAAAACCTTTAAATTATTTAAAGCTTTTAGTTGATTTGATAATGCTTTGTGATTTTTGTTGACTTAATTAGATGATTATGCAATGAATGAATGCCATGCACTTGGATCACCATAATTGCTTTTCTCTTACACAATTTTAATCCCAAAATTGTCTTCAAGTTGTCCTTTTCATGTTGAAAGCTCAAAACCAAATCTTGAGTGATTTTCTTCATTTTCCTGAAGTAGCTCCCCTTAAATCCAACAATCTCCCCCTTTTTGACTTTAAACATGATAAATCTTTAATTGATTTTCAGTGGGGCTTGAAGGTTAAGTGAGGAAGCAATTTGGTGAAACTTGAGCTTTAGCAAATCTGAAAACTTTCAAATCTCTTGGCAAGAACAAGTGTAAGCATCTGTGATTCATTTAGCATTCATTTACATGATTTTAATGCTTAATGGGTTAGTTTTCAATACTTAACTCCCCCTAAATTGCATGATTCATTCAATAAGAATTTTAGGTATAATGTGGAACAAAAAATAGGGATAAACAGAGTGTGATGCAGAGCATTCCAGTTTGCTTGATTTTTAAGGTTAAATCAATTATTTCTCCCCTTATTTGGCTTGTTAAAGACAAAAATTTAAAGCACACAGCAAGTAAAGGAAAGACAATAAGATCATTTCATTCATTTACGATAAAGTACAGTACATAGAAAGATAAAACATAAACAGAAAAGACATGAAAATTTAAGCTTTTAATCTAGTATAATCCTAGCCTCTATGGTCTCAAGCCTAGATTCAATTTGTGCTAAAGAAGTGTTTGTTTCAGCCCTATGCTCATGGTGAAGAGTAAGCAATGCATCCATTTTCTGAATCATTAAGGATTCAAATGGACTGTATGATGGAGTAGCAGGAGCAGCATCTTCATCTTCAGAAGATTCTTCAGCAAGATCATATCCTTGCTCAGGAGCAGGCAGTGGTTGGTTTGCCATTTGCCATCCAAGAGGGATCTTGGTCATCCCTAGTTTTGTGAGATGCTTTTCTTGAATAAGGTTGTTGCTTGAGTTGGTGTCATCCACTACTTCATTGGATACATCAATGTTGAAGTAATCAATGAATCTAGATATAAGAACAGGATAGGGAAATGGATAGTTGACAAGTATTTTGGATTTCAACATAATTTCCTGGAATATGAGAACCCAATTCATGGGTATAGAGTTCTTCAAACCATACACTAATTGTAGGTCTTCATCAGTGGCTTGAGCATGATTTGTTGCCCTAGGAGTTAAGACATAAGTGATTATGTAATGAAGCAATCTGTCTTCAGGAGTCATGGGGCCAGTACCCAACCTATTCCTAATCTGCATATGGGGATCATGAAGCATGTTCCTATAGGTATCTATCTTGCTATAGCCATCTGGGTTTTCCTCCAATTTTCTCTCACCCTCACATATGACCCCAACTACTGTTTCCCACACTTTAGGAGTAATTTTCATTTGGACACCCTTGACTTGGGATTTCATAGTTCCATTCATGGAACCTTTGACACAAGTATAGAAAACCTTCACCAACTCAGGGTAAAATGTTCCTTTCATTTCAAGAAACATCCTAAGACCTTGGGTTTCAAGATAAGCAGGGAAACTAAAGCCTTCATTTCTAAACCAGTCTAAGGTGAGATATTTTGGTGAGCAAACAGGTTTTGTGGCAAAGAATTGAAGATAATTCATTTTGTCGGTTTCATTTGGTAGCCATAGGTCAAGTCTATTTGTAGAAGGAGGGGGATTAGAAGAGGATTCATCAACCTTTCTTTTTCCAGTCCTAGCCCTTTTAGAAGTATACATTCTATAAGCGTTTTTGGACACAAGAAGGATACAGAAAAAAGAGAGAGAGGTTATGGTGCAATTATTCCTATGGATGCAAGTCTCTATTTATAGAGTAATTTGATGCTTCAATATTTGAATTTGAAAATGAAAAGCTATTACCATGCATTAACCACATCATTTTAAAGCACAGAGATTTCAAAATTTGAATTTAGGGCAGTTGAACAGTTACAATTTTCAAGAGAATATTTTAAGATTTGTCAGAATTTTCTGTAACTCCAGGAATAATCAATTATTTAGTTGAGTAATCGATTATTTCTTCACAAAATGTATCATTTCAAATTAACAGTAATTGATTATTTATTCCATTTAATCGATTATTTCATAGTCAAATAGTTGGGGAAGATGACTTGTAATCGATTACACACAACTGGAATCGATTACAATAGTGTAATCAAAGTTTTTCAAGAATTTTTGAAGTCATTTAATCGATTATCCCGTATGGTAATCGATTAAACCAGTGGGATTTTAAATTATAGAACACTTGAGAGCTTATGTAATCGATTATCCCAGTTGAATGTATTTCCTGAAAAGGTTTTTTATGATGAATAATCGATTATTTATTTTATGTAATCGATTACATGAGCTGAAATTTCGTTCCCAATTGCTGTTTAAATGATTTTAATCGATTAATCCGATACTTAATCGATTATAGCAGTGGATTATGCAGAATGAACAGTTTTAAAGCAAGATTTTTGAATTTTCAAATGCAAATTTATGTTCAATGATTTTTACATGATTTGGCACAGATTAAGCAAGCTAACATATATTGGTTTCATCAAGTATGCCTAACATATTTCTGAGAGTGTAGAATCTATCTCTATCAAGAGGTTTTGTAAATATATCAGCTAGTTGATTGTTTGTATCTACAAAATCAATCTTGATATTACCTTTTTGAACATGGTCTCTTAGGAAGTGATGTCTGATTTCTATATACTTGGTCCTTGAATGCATGACAGGATTCTTTGAGATATTTATGGCACTTGTGTTGTCACACAACAGGGGTATCTCTTTGAGATCAACTCCAAAATCTTGTAGTTGTTGTTTGATCCATAAGCTTTGTGCACAGCAACTTCCAGCTGAGATGTATTCAGCTTCAGCAGTTGACAAAGCTACACAAGATTGTGTCTTGCAATGCCAAGATATAAGTGAGCTCCCAAGTAGATGACAAGTACCACTTGTGCTTTTCCTATCAAGTTTACAACCTGCAAAATCAGAATCAAAATATCCAATAACATTGATTGGTGCACCTTTGGGATACCATAATCCAACTTTTGGTGTTGCCTTGAGGTACTTGAGGACTCTCTTGACTGCTGTAATGTGAGACTCCTTTGGATTTGCTTGATATCTTGTACACAAGAAAACACTAAGCATTATATCAGCTCTACTAGCAGTAAGGTACCACAAGGAACAAATCATTCCCCTATATTTGGATTCATCAACACTTTTGCTTTTGTCATCAATGTCAAGATAAGTAGATGTTGCCATAGGTGTTGCAGCATCCTTGCAATTTTCCATTTCAAACTTCTTAATCATTTCTTGACAGTATTTGGATTGACTTAGGAAGGTTCCACTCTTTAATTGCTTGACTTGAAACCCCAAAAAGAATGTACGTTCACCCATCATGGACATCTCAAATTCTCCATGCATTGTCATTGAAAATTCTTTGCACATTGATGGATTAGTTGAAACAAAGATAATGTCATCAACATAGATTTGAACTAATAGAATATCTTTTCCTTTTCTCTTAATGAACAAGGTTTTATCAATTTGACCTCTTATGAAAGATTGTTCAATCAGAAATTTACTTAACCTTTCATGCCATGATCTAGGTGCTTGTTTCAAACCATACAATGCTTCTCATAATTTGTAAACATGGTTAGGATGTTTGTGATCAATAAATCCAGGAGGTTTTTCAACATAAACTTCCTCATCTATGTATCCATTTAAGAAAGCACTTTTAACATCCATTTGAAACAATTTGAAATTCATTAAACAAGCATATGCAAGCAGCAACCTAATGGCTTCTAGTCTAGCTACTGGAGCATAAGTCTCATCATAGTCAATGCCTTCCTCTTGGTTGTATCCCTTAGCAACCAATTTGGCTTTGTTCCTTACTATGATTCCACTTTCATCCAGCTTATTTCTAAAAACTCATTTAGTACCAATAGGTTTATGAGTTGATGTTCTAGGGACTAATTCCCAAACCTCATTTCTTTTGAATTGATTCAACTCATCATGCATATCCATCAACCAATGTTCATCTAACAATGCTTGATTAATACTATTAGGTTCAATTTGTAAAACAAAAGCCATATCACAACAAAGATTTTTTAATGAGGATCTAGTTGATACTTCCTTTGAAACTTCACCAATGATGTTATCAAGGGAAAGATCTCTTGTTGTTCTCCACTCTTTTGGCTCTAAATTGGATGTTGATGTTATTGTTGCAGAACTTGGTTCTCCTTTCTCCTCAATGGGCTGGACAATTTCTTCCATTGGACCTGCATCTAAATCACATTTCTTTTCCTC
>QARZ01040706.1:70729-90304 GCA_013407115.1 Glycine latifolia | reverse complement strand
ATATAGGCTCATGCTCATTGTCTTGCAGATTAGCTTAAGAGATCCCCTAAGACGTTGTGCAGAGGATGATGAACTTAAAGAGATAATAGGGGCAACAATATCCACTTCTTCTGATTATTATCGCTAAAACTCAAAATTGCTATACTGATATACTATTTTTTTATTTCTTTCCTAGGATTTATGATCCTCTTTATGTTGCAATAGACATGTTATTTTAATTTAGTATATGATAGTAGACCTCTAATAAAAAGATCTAAGCAATAAGAGAAGCATAGCAGGGAATAACACACTCCACCACCAAACTGAGAAGTTAGACTTTCTGTATATAAGAGGAGGAGGGAGAGGAGATCAGGGTCTCTCAAATATCTTTCTCTCAAATATCCATTGAATGATACAATACAAATTCATTTTTTTTATGATTTCCTTCTGTCTTTGGTCCAGTCCTATCAACATATGTGATTGCCTTCTGGCAAAATAGTCAACAGTGGGTCATAGACTACTTGAAATTGTATAAGCAAACTTTAGTTAAGCTATTTTATTGGATCTTGTACTATCATATTTCTTAATGTTGCCTTTCCTTTGTTCTAGGTGAAGAGGAAGAAAGCTTCACATGCCGGTATGTTTGACATAGCAAAGACTGCAAATAGGCCCATGATACATATTGGTGGACAAAGTCTGTTCATCTTTCTTTTTACCAATAAAGGTTTTTCCTAAAATATTTATTTTACAATTTACTGAGGTACATAATGATTTGTCTCTATTTCAAGTATCATACATTTATAACATTGCTTATATATCAGGCAACCAAAGTAGGCCAAAGTCATTTGCGATCTCCCCCATTTGCAACTCAGCAACTACAAGGTTTTCCCCTTTTTTTATCATTCTTCTTATTATTTTCTCCATGCCATGAAAAAAAAATGAACTTTTATTATTGGATACCTTTTAATTTGATTTCCCTTTTCTGAAAGCTAGAGACACAGAAAATGATATTTTCTGATTTGTGATGTATGTAGAGCTTTAAGCCATATTCTCTCAGAAAATATAGGTATTAAAACTTATTGAGTGTCCCCCCTTCAATAATTTCCTGGATCCGTCACTTCAATTTCAAAAAATATTAAGAACCTAAACAACATAAGACTTGTAGTCAGCGAATCATGCATGAAAAAGTGATGGTAAGGGGTTGATAATATCCTGCAATTATATGATAAACTACCTTATACTAGAGTAATAGACTAAATCATCAAATACTTAATCTAGCTTGAACCACTGTATGATGTGATGTGTCTTTGCATTCCACTGTAAATTGTGCTATTGACCGTCACTTTTAAGATAATATATAATTTTCCAAAAGGATAAGCAAGTCAGAATGGTAGCTTAACTTCTAGTTAGAAAGTGAAAATCTAACTACACGTCTCTATAATAACCCTCAAGTACACTTCTTAGTATGGTTCTTGCAAAACGTTGTCTTAGATAATACAAAAATAATACAAAAATTTCAGAATCCATATCATACAAATTGAAAGAAAAATACATTGTCCTAGTTGTCAATTATAATGACATAAAAAACTTTTCAGCCAACAAGACTTCTCCCAAAGTCCAAATAAATTGAGAAGAATAATGCACCGAAGAAAATAAGTACTCGGAAAGTTGGCATAGAATTTAAAGATAGAACTTAAAGATGAGAGTTAAGCTGATTTTCTCAGAAACTAACTATAATATGAAATACAACCATTTAGACCTTTAAAAGAGTTACATACAGACCAAAAAAAAAAAGAGACATATTCATTTACTGATGTTTTCCTTCTCGCTATGCTCAAGTACTTAATGCTTGTTGATACTATCCTACAATCATATGGTGAAGATGAACTACGTCGTATGGGACCAAATTACCAAATGCTCGATCTAGCTGGAATCCCCATACGACTTTCAATAGCAGCTGGTGTTCATGTCAACAATGCTAGTTATTTTGGTTTAGCAAAAGAAACAACATGAGGTGGTTCATGTAGAACAAAAAGGGGTCCTGGTGGTTTGTTCAGCTGGCAATGATGGTCTTGATCCTTTCGCAATTATGACTAAAAGATGTTTTTTTATATTTTAATTCACCAGAGAGAAAACGAAAGAAAAAGGAAAATATCTCAAGAGAGAGAGAGGTGCATTGAAAGAAAGAAGACAATGGCCATCACCCACAACAAAGAAGATAGTGGCAAGCCAAAAGGGAGAGGACTCACAAGAGACTGAAGTGAGGAGTGAGTAGTGAGGTCTGTGCTATGAGGAGTGAGGAGGCGCGACAATGCGGCTGCTGTGACACTTTTAGTTTTAGGTTTATAATTTCTAAATAATAGGGTTTTTAGTTTTGGGGCGGGGGCGGGGTTGGGGCGGATATCGCATTTCCCATACCCGCTCCACTCCCGCTATTGATTATCAGGAAAAATCCGACCCCGATCTTGACCCCGATCCCGACCCCGAATCCGATCAATATGGTTTTTTCCCGACAAAATCGGGATGAGTTCGGTTCGATCCCCACGGAATCGAGTTTCGTTGCTATGCCTATATAACATGACTTAAAAAAAGTATCCTATAACATCCTCACCATATAAAATGCTCCTTTCCGCTAACATTTTCACGAGTACTTAAACTTCCAATTTATGCTCTAATATTCCAAATAGGGGATCAAAGTTTACGGGGATCCAAAAGTGTAGTTTTTCTTTTTTATTTAGTCTCCAAAAATGTAGTTCACATATTCACTGAGCCAATTATATGCTTTAGATATGGTTCTCTTGTTCAAGAGAAGTTGAAATCATCACTATGCACTAGCAAAGTTAACACGATAGTGAAGATCAGGAGGAAGTGGAGAGAGGGTGAGGTAATTAAAGCTGAGAATGACAGGTTGAAGTGAAGACAAGTTTTCACTTCCTTTGGTGGGTTGGTGAATTGAATTGAATTACCACTTAGTACTATGTAGACACAAGGCATTGTCTTGACCATTCTTTAATTCATTGGTGTCTATAGACATCACCTTTACGGAAAGAAGGTATCAGAAAAGGTAAGAGATGAACATTATCTAAACAAAAATACCGAGGGCTCTGTCTGGATTCGGATAAACTTAACCTTGACTAATTCAAGATTGGGATATATATGCGCGTTGTTCAAGTCTTCAAAATTTTTTAATCATTACATTCTTGGCACATATCCTAAATAATTGATCAAATTTGAAGGATCTTTATCCTAATTCTTCACTTTTTACATCCATTGTATTGATAATCACTTGTTTTATTTTCCTAGTGATTATCGTTATATCCATCAAACAAAAACAGTGGTTATCGTATTAGCCATTCTCTATGCAACGATAACATCACTAATTACCAGAATCCAACTGAACATATTATCTAATCAGTGGATACGTTATTATCTAATAATTAATTACCAGAATTTAATTTAGAATACTGATAATGTAAAAAAAGTATTATTGTCTAATAACTAATTATTATATATAATAAGATTGTTGATTTTTTTAACAAAAACTTTAAAAATCATAACCGTAGTGATTTTTTTTACACTAGAACCATACTGATTTTTTAATAGTTGTTAATGTAAAATTTAAACTCGTCTATTAATTAACATATGGGTGTTTCTACAGTGGAGACGTTTTGCACCCGTGGACTTATAATTTTACCTACAATAACAGGTCAACTATCGTTAACTTATAATTATTAAAAAATAATTTAAAATAATTAAGTAATTAACAATTAATTAAATTTTTTAATTGTTTTAATCTAAATAGTTTTTTCTCTTTCATTTTCTCCGCAACCAACAACAACTCCTCCAACGATGACAACGACTTCATCTTCTCCCATCGATGCCACAGCCACGACATACATTCCACTGTTTTTATTTCATTTTTTTGGGTTTCTCAACAATATCGTAATCACTGGATATACAACAACTCCAAGCACACAAACACTCAACAGCACACCTAGAAAAACAACGCAAGAAAATTAAAACCCTTGAACAACCCCTTTCATCTTCTTCATCAAATCAGAGAGCAATAACAGAGATTGAAAACCCTTGCACAACCCCTTTCATCTTCTTCAGCGAATCAGAGATAAATTATAACACCATAAAATTTCGATAACTGAAAATAGATGTTTTATGTATTTGTTGTGTTTTTTTATTGTTTGATAAGCTTGGTTTAGTTGAATTGTTGTGTAGATTAACCTTGTGAAATTTCTTGGTGTGAATGTTAAGTTATGTGAATTTTGTTTCATTTATTTTTGTAATGCGAGAAAATAGTTTGACCCATAACCTGCTTCGGTAAAACTACCATCCCGGATTCGTTAACTGTTGGATCGTCTTCAAAATGTTGATAACTTATCTCTGCATCGTTTGACCGTTGGGATCATTAAAATAAGGACTTTTGATGTCGCGCTAAGCGCGACCAGCCCGCTGAGCGAGCCACTCAGGTTATAAATACGTTCAGCAGTGTTGAAACACGCATTTTCTCTCTCATTCTCTCTCTAAACTCACCTAAAAATCCCTAGAACCTCCCTTCCACCACCCACAACCACCATCAACCACCATGGGCCACCGTTGTAACACCCTGAAAATTTACAAGTGATAGACCGTTTGGATTGTTTTTGTATGAGACTTGCATACATTGTTGTGATGCATAGGTGGTGAAGATTTCTTGGGGTGGTTATAACATGTTTGTATTTCTGATGTCTGTTATACTATGAGTTCCAATGCCTAGTCACGAGTTATCAGACTGGCCAACTAGGTAATTCGTGAAGTGCAATGAAACATTATGGCAAGCAGACAAGAATACAAAGAGTGAATGATAAGTGTTAATGTCTCGAGGGGGAACTATTGTAGATGAGTGATTTCTCAGGGCATCAACTCTCTATAGTGATTAAGTGGGTGTCAAATTGTATTTGTCTTCTGTTGTGTGTTTTCCTTCCAAGTTCTCACTTCTTGGTGTGTGCAGGAAGTGATGATTGGTAGGAATAATCGTGCTATAGCTGATGCTCTCTAAGCCTTAGCTCGGGCCCTAGGGAATCAGAATAGAGGAGAAGTTGTTGGAGCTGCTGAGTATCATGGGTTGGACTGCTTTCAGCGAAATAATCCCCCTACTTTCAATGGAGGATACAACCCTGATGGTGCTCAGAACTGGATATGGGAGATTGAGAAAATCTTTCGAGTTATGGCATGTCCGGAGGAGCAGAAGGTTGCTTTTGGCACTTACACTCTAGTGGAAGAAGCTGAGTATTGGTGGGAGAATACTCGCCAATGCTTGGAGGTTGAAGGTCAAGTTGTGACCTGGGAAACCTTCAAGAGGGTATTTATGGAGAAATACTTTCCTGAAGATGTTAGGAATAAGGAGATGGAATTCCTAGAGCTTAAGCAAGGGAACATGACTGTAGGTGAGTATGCAGCTAAGTTTGAAGAGTTGGTGAGGTACTTTCCTAACTACCAAGGAAGAAATGGTGAAAGCTTTAAGTGTGTGAAGTTCTTGAATGGCTTGCGACCTGAGGTGAAGCAAGCTATGAATTATCAAGGTGTTCGTCAGTTCTCACTACTGGTCAACATGTGTAGAATATGGGATAAAGACTCCCGAGACAGGGTGGCATATTATCGACGTATAGGTCCAATGAAGAATAAGAAGGTCGGGCCTCAGAATCGTGGGAAACCATACCCAATCCCTCCTAAGCAATATGGTAATCATCCCAACCATCAAAGGACTACTGCTATGGGGTTTTCTGGGCCTCTGGTTGATCATCGTGGGGGGAATGACCAATGCATGAAAGGGTGACTGTAACAACCCCGTATGCATCCGGTTCATTAACATTATATTATGGTCTTAAGCGCAACAATACTTAACGTAAATTAAGTAAACACGGAAGCATAAAAAAAATTAGACGTCATCATACGTCATATAATACAAACTAACATTATGTATGGAATTAATATACATCCCGGAACCCGGGTTCTATTCCAAAAGATACATCATAAACAAACCTATATCGGGTTACAAAAGTACAATAAAATCGAGTCACCGAACTCGTAAAAGACCATCTTCCAAAATCCACTTCCTCGAATCTGGAATCCTCAATTAGTAGCCAACTCGGCCTCAGCCTACCCGACCTATCAATTGAGATCCACCGAACAACCCTTACTTGGGTCTCTTACCTCGGACCTCGTTCTCCACTCTTTGGCTATCACCTACAATATAAATATAATCCCCAATCGAGGTGAGATACAATCTCAGTAAACTCAGGGTTCTTGGAGACTCACCCCCTTGGTTCACTTCCACAGTACATAGCATTTATATTGGCATTACAAATAACCTCGCCAACCCGGCCTTTAATAAAATAATACATGTAAATAACCACACCACATACCATTCCAATTCCAATATGCAATTTAGCTAGCCAATGCAGATATCATACACAATTGCATATAAGATATACAAGTTAGATAGCCAGTACACATAAAGTGCACTATTGTATATCTTCCAGTGTACTCCGCATACACATCACGTATCTACGCCTGAGGTCCCAGACCCCGGACTCCATGTGAATTCCACCAAAGACATGCACAAATGTATAACCAGATATACAACTTACCCAACCAGTGCACTCCACGTACGCAATTGTATATCCAGTTATACAAATTAGACAACCAGTGCACATCTCTATTACATGTATGTTTTCAATCAAAAAGCAATAACACACAATGTAAATACACGCACCATGACATCCAATAACCATCACTCCCTACGAGTATGGTGGAACACAATCAAGGGAACCAACTCCCAAGAACAAAGAGCTTACCTTCTCTTGTTCCAGCACCGATCCTCTCAGCCACGTGTTCACCACCACTGATATCTTCTTTATCTAGCCCTACACTAGGCAAGAAAGATATCAAGAACAGTTCTCAACTGTCTCATGAAAAGAACCTAGTTCTTTTCCCAGATCTCAAACATATACCACCAACAAGTGACTTGTAACCCCACAAAGATCTATCTGGCATAACAAAATACCCAAAACCCAGAAAAGCTAGCTTTCAAGGTTGAACCTTCATCATAACAACCTCCTAAGCATACTTTTCCAAAGAAACACCACCCAAAACCAACCTTAACTCATATGGGTCATTTTTCCTCTAAAACCCCAAACTCAAAAGATACAGTGAAATTAACACATCTTACCTTAAAAACAACAAGGAAGACTAGAGGAAAGCTTTTCCAAGCTTAGATATCCTTAACGTGCCTTCTATCTCTTAAAGGTTGAAACTTTAACTTCCTTTGGAGAATTGATCTCCTCGCCTGATGGTTTTCACCATTAACAGAGGTTGGAAACTAGTTTATATGGTACTACTCTTCAATCCTTATGTTGGATGTGAAGGTTTTTAGGTAAAGGAAAGGTTATCTAGGAAGCTTTTCTCACTTTAACAATGGAGGAAATAAGATATGAGAGAGAAAGTGTTTTTAGCAGAGGCAGTGGAGATTAGATTACTACAAAATATCTCACTCAAGCATACCTTATATAGTCTAAAAGTTGACATGCATCGTATAGTAATATGAGAACATTCCCGCGTCAAAACACAAGCAAATAGTTAACACGTGTCACTTGTATAAAGTGAATATGTAGAGATATTTGACTGTCGGGTTGGGTCTACTGTTTGGCAAGTTATTAAGTTATATCCCATGCATGTTACGTGTGACTACCCGGGTTCTCTAAACCCTACTGAGGTTGCAGGGTTCCCATCATATTACGAATGTTTCCGGGTTGTATTTTAAATATAAATATTGAGTGCAACCTTACTACCATATCCCGGGTTCCTGTGCACTCATTCCAACCACTAGGCTAAGTCCGGGTTAAACAGCAAGTACTGTTTTAATCACTTATAAACACTTATGTAATCAATTACATAAGAACTCGTCCTTGGTACTATAATACGTCCAATGTCACTCCTCCTCCGACCTTATCCAACATATTCCGACCTCATCCGACCTAATCCGAGTTCCTACCTTGGTACTTCACAAGTCCAAGGTTTCTCCCCAACTACTCCCAGAATCACTAGCCCGGTAATTCTATAAAAAAGGGTTACGAGCTCTTCTGGTCTCTCTACTCGGTAGCTCTTACAAGTCAACCACATACGAGCTCCTCCGAGCTCACCCGAGCTCAACCGAGATAACTACCAGATTGCTAATCCGAGATTACAAATCGGTAATACATCCGAGATCACCCGAGCTTACCCGAGATAACAACTTGGACCTCAAAGAAAAGGAAGACACGAGCTTTACCGAGATCACTACTCTGTCTCTCAAGGAGAAGGAATATACTAGCTCAGCCGAGTTCTTTACCCGGTCGCTCTTTCCCTCCTTGTTCGGGTTCATTTTTTTTATACAACAGCGTTTTTCTCAAAAATGCTATGTATATGTATATACCACTTACGTGGTACTACTACCATACCACACAACCCTGGATTTGAAAAGGTGCTATCTACACCCCCTTTCATCCGAGTTCCAATATACACCCCCCTTCTGTGCCAACCTGGTCACATGAACCCGATTTTGAAGAGATGCTATCCACACCCCCTTCTTATCCGAGTTCCAAAATACACCCCCTTATGTGACAACCCGATCATATGAACCCGGATTATCGCAGGGTCATTATAGCGACCCTGATAGGCGATGAATCATTTTCTTGTGAGAGGCTATTTCTCTAGATATGGTACCACATGGCCTTCTAAGATTTGAGTCAGGTGCATCCATCATTTTGAGCATAATTGTTTTGATTTGTGAAATGAATTGGATGATTGGTTGGTTGAGTGTAAATTTGATTGATGGAATTCTGGTAATAATTGTGGTTGTTATTGTTATTTCATTTCCAATGGTGGTTATCTGATAATTGTTGGTTGTATATAATAAACTCACCCTTGTGTTTGTTGTACCGTGTGATTAGTACCTGTGATGATCGCGAACCCTCGTTCGTGTGAGCAAATAAACAGTAGTAGGTGACCTTGGAGGGAGATCTTCTTTTTGTTGGAGCCACCAAGCCGACGTGATGACATTGGAATTCTTTTTGGAAAGAGTTGTGTTTTCTTAATCAACTCTTTCTTGTTAGTTCCTTGATTCTTTTTATGGACCTATATATTTTGAGGTGTAAGTACATGTAGACTAAATTATGTTCTAAACATGTGAATGATGAGTACCGATTTAGTATATGTATACATATGTATTTAATTATGTAATTGTATCGTGTGTATGATAATTGTATTATCACGAAAAACTTACTACCATTTTCATAATCAAATTAATGGAGTTTTCATTGAAATTTGAAATTCACACGATTAGAATTAGTGATATCGTAGCTACGAGGCAAGTTGTTACAGAAATAAGATGACCCACAGGACAGGAACAAACCAAAACGTGAGGACACCCCCCCCCCCCCCCCCCCCCCCCCCCCCCCCCCCAAAAAAAAGAAGAATCAACAAAGAAGATAAGCAATTTTTTGTTGTTTATTGTCGTGACCGATGAGATTGCTAGTGAGTATAACTACCCAGTGTCGATTACCTTCTCATTGCCAGAGATGGTAATTTCAGTGGGAAAATGATTAAATAGTTTTTTTCTTTATTATCATTTAAGTGTTAATTTCAAATAATTACGATAGGAGTTTAAAAATTGAAAAAAAAAAATTGGGTTACGCCATACATATAAAAGAGTATACAATAATGATGTATTTGACAAATCAAATACCATGGTTTAATAATAATGAACATTGGGAATTAATTGATAATATTAGTTTATTATTTGGGAAAGATTCCTGGGAAATGAAAGACTTCATTAACTTCTAAGTCATGTCAAGTAGATCTTGTTGTTTCGAGAATTCTTAATTCATGAGTTGTAGGGAGGGATTTATGTCATACAAATAGAGAGTAAAGCAAATGTTGGATTCAAAGATGGTGTTAAAGATTATATATTGACTTATTATACTCCTCAATTTGAAACCAAAGATATTAATATCTTGGCAACATTCCGAGTAACTCCTCAACCAAGAGTTCCGCCTGAAGAAGCAGGTGCTACGGTAGCCACCGAATCTTCTACTGGTACATGGACAACTGTGTGGACCGATGGGCTTACCAGTCTTGATCGTTACAATGGACGATGCTACGGCCTTGAACCAGTTGCCAGGGAAGAAAATCAATATATTGCTTACGCAGCTTATTGTAACGACCTGCCTCATCGCTACGATATTACTACTCTAAACTTATAATTTTCAAATTTTAAATAAAAACTCTATTAATTTGATTATGAAAATGAGAGTAAATTTCTCTCGATAATACACTCATAAAAAACACACACATACGTAAATACATACATACATACATATATATATATATATTAAACAAATACATATCATTTACGTGTCAGAACATAATTCAATTTTTACATATATATCAGCTTGAGATTACATGTATGCTGTAAGAGAAACAAGGAACCAACTAAGAAAGAGTTGATAACAAAACACAACTCTCCCAAAATAAATTCCAGCGTTATCACATCGGCTTGGCGGCTCTAAAGAAGGATCTCTCCAATATCACATACTGCTGCTCACATGCTCCAAGAATGAAGGTTCGCGATCATCACCAGTACCAACCACACAGTACAAAATTGCAAGGGTGAGTTTATTATACAAGATCAACAAGCACCAGATAACAATGATTAGCAAGAAAACAACAATGATAACCACAATCATTCTTTGTAATCAATCAGTTCCACACACACTCAACAAACTAGTCATCAACTTTTTCCACAATTCAAATCAATTATGCTCAAAATGATGCATGGACCTGAATCAACTCTCAAATGCAATGTGATACCATTCGTTAGGAAATAGCCTAAGCGTGCCCGCATGACACTCTCACTTGGGAAAATGATGCAATAGCTCATCGAGGTCACCCTTTCTTGCACATAACGTTCCCCCTCATGGTGATCAACCAAAGTCACAAGGGATTTCCAAATAGAGTGATATGACCCCAAGTACTCGCATTTTTTTCCTCAGAAAAACCACAGGTACTTACTGATAAACGTTTGTCGCGTGGCTTCAAAACAATTAAACTAAGCTAATTCTGTAGCACAGGATTAACCTAGGTCGACTCAAAGACACAATCAATATGGTTCCAACTTCAATTCACTAGTAAATAATGGGGGGATTTTTATCAAACAGTTTGTATGCGCTAAATGAAAATTGCAAAAACACAAACTATGATTAAAGATTAATGCAGAAACTAACAGAATTGATAACAAGTAATGTAAAACAGATTAAAGAACATCAATCCAATTCACCAAACCAAGCTATTTGAATCATCATCATTCTCATAAATTTATCCTACTGTGAAAGTTAATCAATTTCATTAGAAGCAGTTCAATCGAATTAACCCCTAAATTAATTGAAACCACAAACCCTAATTGAAATATCATTCAATTAATCTGTGATTTATATTCAAAATTAGGCAATGAATCCATAACCTAATCCACTTTCAATTCTAAACGCATTCATAATCATGAAAATAGAATAGCAATTGAAGAAGAAAGTGAACATTCACACAGAATTCAAAATACTAAACCAGAACTCAAATTCTCCTCTTGCTTGGGTTGGATCCTTGGATTGAGTGATTATTTAGCCTTCCATGATGATCACCAAGGAAAGCCCCATGAAGTAAGTGCAGAAAAATGGAAGAATAGCAAAATAGAAATGAAGAAGATGAAGAACAATGAAGAACAAATGAGAGAAAATGAAGAACAAGCTTTTGATTCTAAAAACTAAAGAAAAGAAATAATAAACTTGTTTCTTCAATTGTAAAAAGTGCTCCAAGTTTCACTAAGGTCACTAATATGTAGTGACTAAGTCTGAAGAAAAGAATGGGCCATGAACAAAACCCATCAATTCTAATTATTTGCTATTTACAACCATAAAATCAAATTCGCAGCCTAAAATTACAAGTGCAGAGGTTCCGATTTTGAAGCTTAAAATGACCCTCCAAATGATAGAATTGGCCTCAGGCTATTTCTAGCAAACTTGTAGATCTTTTAGTTATCTTTCCAAGGACTCCTAGAACGCTCCATTCGGAGTTCCGTAGCACTCTATAGGCCCTGCACAAGTCAGGTATGTCAAGTGAGCAAAAATCCAAAAATACGCAACAATTAGCAATTAAGCCCACTTACTTGTCTAAGACAAAAAAACTGAATTAGAATAGGAAAATAAAGGTCCAAGAGAATTCAAATAGGCTAAGAATGATAGACAAAAATTTAACTAAAAGCACTCTATCACTTACTACCACCATTCTATTTCCATGCAATTATGAAGTATGAAACATGGGCCCATCAATGCACTGATCGTGGATAGTTAAAAATTCTAAGCAATTCATTTCCTTCTTCAGGGATGCTTAAAATTCTTAAACCAATCATTTTCCCTCCCAGGGATATCCAATAGGTCATTGCACCCCTCATGTACATACACCACATACATCCATTATGATGACATCATCAACATCAATATCATCTCAATCTCAATGTCATCAACAACATCAACATCATCTCATTTCAATATCATCCACAACATCAACATCATTTCATTTCAACATCATCATCAACATTAACATCGTCTCATATCCATATTAACCTCAACATCACAAGCAACCGCATTCCACATATACATATATGACACATGCCTTGGATTCACATTCCTCAGGTCTTCAGAAAACACAAAATCTCATACATTCACAATCCATAATACGACGAGACTGATATTTTAGCAACAAGTGCCCTAATTCAGTTAAATTCATATCTCAAATACAGGCACTTATCTTTTGATTTCAATAACTTTCCTTATAAACTTGCCCTAAACCTAGTTAAATTATATTTATTACTTGTATGAATGTAGTTTTTATATTTTGGAAGATTAATCCAATCATATGTTGCATTTTGATGGGTTCAAGAAATTCTGAAGCTTCCGAACACATAAAGCAAGCAAAAATGGATCAAAAAGTAAACATGGGAGGTACAACAAGCAAAACAGGCCCAAAAGCTTATTTTGGATGGTACGTTTAACTCGCCCAAGCGAGTAAAACATGCACAAGACACTCGCTTGGGCGAGTGGCTTCTGCAAGTGGGCCTCCAAGTGGGTTTTAAGCTCGCCCAAGTGAGCAAACAAAGGCAAAAACACTCGCTTGGGTGAGTGAACTCGAGCAGCCAGCCCTCTATAAATAGCCATGCACCCCCAAGGAAAAATCCATCCCTTACACTTCTTACATTCCATTTTCTCCTCCTCCCTTGCTTTTGGGCTTGTTCTCAAGCCTTAGGCTCTTAAATATTAGTATTAGGTAGGTTAGGAAAGTGAGAGAAGTGAGATTTAGTGTGGAGACTCTGCCGGAAAGAAGCGGTGATTGGGCCCTTCATCAATTCTTCTCTTAAGGAGGTTCTCTCCATGCTTGGTTAGTTTCTCTTAAGGATTGGATGTAATCTTCTACTTTTAAGTATCTCTTTTAATATTTATTTATGCATAAGTCTTTTCTATTTATTATTAGTAATTTTATTTTGTTCTTAATGCTTGATTCTACTTGATAACTAGTTTCAGGAAATTGGATTCTAAAGTTTAACTGGGAAGTACTCTTAGAATTTGAACTGAATAATTTTACTCTTTACGTTACGTTGCTAGGAATAGCGCATAACGTTTAGATTTCAAATAGCACGTGATTATGATTGTAATGTTGGGTTATTTACTTCGCATGCGAGGGATCGATATTCGGTAAATATCCTTAGAACTCGATTGCGAGGGATCGATTCGAGGTAAATTAATGTGTGCATCAATAATAATAGAAAATGATTTATACATGGTAATATTAATTGGATACCGAGGTATGAATGATGAAATCCAATCCTACGCTTTTCATGAATTAATTAAAATCGTTTTATTAGCTTCTGTAATCTTTCTTTATTTCTGTAAAACCATCAAAACTTCGACAATACTCGTTGTACATAACTATTAAACTGTTAAGTTTTATTTGGAAAAATTGAGTAGCACAAGTCCCTGAAGAGACAAACTTTTATAAATTTTGTAACTTACAACGAAAAATTGGTACGCTTGCCAAAAGTCTAACAAGTTTCTGGCGCCGTTGCCGGGGACTTGAGTTGCTCACTCAATTTTTTCAAATTTAAATTTTTCAGTTGAATAGGATTTTTTCTTTACTTTCATTATTTTAATTTTGTATAAATTCTATTGTGTTTTATTTTATTTTCCCTAACCTTGGTACTTATGAATTATTGCAAGTTTGTCCTTTTTCCTTTTGAGGTAAATTTCTTACAGATACATCGTTATTAAATTTAGAAATTACCAAGACCATAAAGGAAAAGAAACAAACAATCAAAAAACTACCAAGTAAATCTTCTTCTATTTTGATTCTCCTTCACCAGTAAAGCCACCTGTAATTTATATTATGGCTGATAAAGGAGGGGGGAGAAGAAAATAGACCACCACGGAGGACTCTTGGTGACTATGCGTACCAACAAAGACCAAAGCATTACAACATCATAGTCATTCCTCCTTTCAGTAAGAAGGTTGTGGAATTGAAACCCGCATTGCTCAGTCTTATTGGATCACATCCATTCACTGGACTAGATCATGAAGATCCATACACTCATTTGTCTACCTTCATGGAGCTGTGCGGTACCATGGGAGCCTCTGATGCAGATGCTGAAGCTGT
This sequence comes from Glycine latifolia, assembly GCA_013407115.1. NCBI lineage: Eukaryota > Viridiplantae > Streptophyta > Magnoliopsida > Fabales > Fabaceae > Glycine > Glycine latifolia. The sequence goes on along the minus strand of QARZ01040706.1, from coordinate 75,544 downwards.
CTACCTCAGAGCTTTTCCATTTTCTTTAACAGGTAAGGCAAAGAGTTAGCTTCAATCCCAACCAAACAAAAGTCTTAGCACTTGGGAAGAAGTGGAGGAGAAATTCATTGCCAGATTCTTTCCTCCATCAAGATTCATAAGTGCAAAATCAGTAATTGCTACTTTTCCCAAGGATTTAATGAATCTCTCTGTGAAACATGGGAGAGATTCAAATCACTACTACGGAGGTGTCCAAATCACAATTTTGATGATGCTGCACAATTACATATTTTCTACAGTGGTTTGAAACCTCAAACAAAGATGATTCTTGATGCCTCAGCTGGAGGTACGATGATGTCAAAGAGCCCGGAGGAAGCAATTGTAATCATTGACTCCATAGAAGCCACTGATTACTAATCTCATCATGATAGATCTCCGATTCAAAGAAAATGTGTAATTGAGCTGGATACTCAGAATGCAATTCTAGCTCAAAATAAACTCTTGACTCAACAATTAGAGGCCTTAACAAAACAGATAGGCCAACTTCCTCAACAAATTCAACAAGCACCTCATGGTTGCCAACAAGAGGAGGTCCATTATTTGCATAATCAGACTAAACTTCAGCAAAATTATCAAGGCTACAGAGATGGTCCAAGTTCTTATGGATGGAAGCAACAAAATGATAATGCGTATTATGGTCCAACTAATTCTTCTTTTGCAGGTCCCTCTAATAACTCTTATGTAGGTTCTTCAAATATGAGTCCACCACAACAACAACAAGAAGCTCAGCCTAATAGAATATCAAAAATGGAAGATACTCTAACTCAGTTTATGCAGATGTCCATTTCAAATCAAAAGAACATTGAGGCTTCCATCAAAAATCTTGAAGTTCAGGTTAAACAACTTGCAAAACAACTATCTGAGAATAGAGGTGGATATTTTTCAGCAAACATACATGAAAATCCAAAAGAACCAAGGGAGTGTTTTAGAGTGGATGTCCTGAATGGAGGAATTTCTGACTCCAAGAAGTTAGTTCAAGGAAAGATCGTTTAGAGAAAATATCAACTGAAGCATTGAAGGAGATGAGTGAATCTGATGAAGAAGATAGTTTAGATCATCTCCAACAACCAGATGCTTTCAAGGAAATTCCTTACCAGCAAACTCTCTTTGAGGAAATTTTAGAGGAAGAGAAAGATCAAGAATCACAAACAAAGGTAAACACAGTACCTCCACATGCTAACAATTTTTTCCTTGCAGGAAATTTAAAGAAACCAGTTATCAATAAATCAATGCTCTCTGAAAAAGAAAAAAAACTGGTGAAAATATTGGTGGAAAATGCAAAAGCCAAAGGCTCATCATTATTGTCCAATTGCTGGGAGCCAGAGCCATAACAAAGGCGTCCAGCTAATACGACGTTAAAGAAGCGCTCCTGGGAGGCAACCCAGTGTTTTTAAGCTTTTTCTTTTAAAATTTGAGTCTTATGTTTTTGAATTATATTTCTTAACTTTACTTTTTGAATTTTCTGTCTTTTTGGAAAGTATCATCTGTTTTGCTAGAACTGGGATATAGGTCCATTGGTTAGGGGGAGTAGCAAAGCAGGTGAAGAAGAAAAACGTGGCAGATCCTATTGATTATCTGAATGGAGGACATCGAGCTCCTTAGCCACGATCTTCAAAAATCAGTGACATTGTTTTATATTTCTTTACCGCTTTGTAGTTTAAAATTTAGTATTTTGTTTCTTTATCATGTTTGATATTTGCTTAAATTAATTGTGTGTTTATAATTTTTTTTTTATATGCCGCACTCTGATTGTGTACACAGAGTTTCTTTCTTTTTGAAAAGTACACATTTTTGTATAAATATTTTTGGGACTTAACTGACATACATGTTTTGAAAAGAACCAACATGTTTTTGAAACTTATTTTTATATTGGATCAGAACACCACAAATAATTTTTTGGAAACTTTGAGAATGAAAAAACAAATGAATGGGTTTTCAAATATCAAATGAAGGCAAGACTTTTTACATGGAATTGATAAAATAACATCTTTCGAAACATTGATTTGATTTGAACATGAAAACAGACTTTAAGCCTAGTGACTGTGTGCAACCACATAAATTACATTGAGTGTCCGCACTGATATGATTTATAATTGATTTTGCATGAATTTCTAATTGTCATAACATATGATTCATAGATATGATTTAGGCCTTCTTTCTTCTTGAACATCTTTTTAAGCCACTGGCCAAAAAGCTATCCCAACATAAATATAATGATTTACCATTTACAAACCCTTTTGAGCCAAACACTTGATATTTTGTTGGAACCCTAACCTAGGATAAAAATTCCTTACCTTACCTTAGGTTAGGAGAGCAAAAGGGAATAATTTGTGATGGAAACTTCTTTTGGGTAGTTCATGCTATGAAAAAGAATTTAAATGTGGCTATATGCTATTCATGTGATAAGTAAAAGAAAAGAAAGAAAAAAAAAAAAAGGAAACAAATTCCTTGTGTTTTAAAGTATTGTACAAAGTATTTGGGTGAAATGAAATAGAAAATTGATAAACATGGATATCTTGGAAGAAAAAGGAAGAAATAGGAAGTGATAATCTAATTGTTTTATCTTTAGTTGCTCTCCTATTCTTGAGGTCTTTTTGAATATCCAGAAAAACCAAGATTTCTTTCAAAGCCAGGCCCAACCCTAAAAGCCCTAATGATCCATGATAAGTATGTATTTTGATTTGATGGGAAATAAACTACAAAAATTAATCTATAAGGTATCAGTGTTGGAATTGAGAACAAACACTCACCTGTGAGAATTAAACACCTTCGAGAGGTTTTCCTCTGTTTGAATCAAGCACATGTTTCCTCTGATGTTCTTTAGAAATGAAATGTGAATTAATCTTAATCTCATTTGGCTTTGTGAATTTCATCTTCTGTGTTTTCAATTCTCAAGATTGACTATTTGAAAATGTGTTCTGATCATTCTTGAAATGTTGATTCTTTGCAAAGCATGTTCATTTTTATAATTAGAAGTATCTTTTATACTCCCAGTGTATTTACATTGCTTGAGGACAAGCAAGATTCTAGGTTAGGGGGAGTGATAAGTGCCCTAATTCAGTTAAATTCATATTTCAAATACAGGCACTTATCTTTTGATTTCAATAACTTTGCTTATAAACTTGCCCTAAACCTAGTTAAATTATATTTATTACTTGTATGAATGTAGTTTTTATATTTCGGAAGATTAATCCAATCATATGTTGCATTTTGATAGGTTCGAGAAATTTCGAAGCTTCCGAACACATAAAGCAAGCAAAAATGGATCAGAAAGTAAACATGGGAGGTACAACAAGCAAAATAAGCCCAAAATCCATCAAGGCCCAAAAGCTTCTTTTGGATGGTACGTTTTGTTAGATTCAAGTGTTAGAAGAATCAGAAGACAAGTATTGTTTTGATATTTGTTTCATGCCCACTCATGTGATGATGACATTTGTAATTTTTCCTTTTGGTTAAGCTTGGTTCATTAAGGTTAAAGTCTAATAATCCTTTGCATTCATAAAAGAAATCAGACATACATGCATTCACTCTTAGGATTAGAATCATATTAGTATATGCAATTGATTAGAAATACATTGATAAGTCTAAACTAGCATTAAAAATGTTTTCTTACTGATGTAATCGATTACACAAGTCATATAATCGATTACATAAGGCATCTGCATAATCCTGTTGAGCATATGAACTGGTTTAATCGATTACCAAATAATCGTAATTGATTAAATGTGCTATAGAGTAATATGTATACTTCTGGCGTAATCGATTAAAACACATTATAATCGATTATCTATGCTTGTGACTCAAACTTGTATTTCTGGCGTAATCGATTACATGGTCAAATAATCGATTACTTTGTTCGTTCAAGATTTCCAGAAATATCATGAACAACTTAATCGATTCAATAGACGAAATAATCGATTACAGTCTGTTAAATCTATTTTTTTATAAATAGGCAAGCAGTGCTCAGAAAACCAGAGATTGATTTCGAGAGCTTTCATTCATACAAGAGTTTTAGTAATCTTTGAGTGCTTCAAAGAGTTAGAAGAATCATTTTGATAGTGTTGTTCATAAGAGTTAGAATCATCATGCTTGCTTAAGAGAAGGAGTTATTTTGTGATCATTCATGCATTGAGCTGTGTCAAGATCAATCAAGAAAGCATATCATTCATCACCTCAGGTTATAAATTTCGTGTATATCCTTTATGCTGCAAAGGAATATAAGGTGATATCCTTCTTGAACATCAAGTTTTTTTCTTTGTAACTTTCTTCTTTTGTTTTCTGGAATTTGTGTTGAATCTTTCCATGTAACAGTTGGGTTTCTTTAAAGCATTACTAGAAAGGGTTTTCTAGTGGGTAGAACTGAGTAGTGTTCTCAGGTTCTAGGTCTTTTGATAAATCTAGGGAATAGATTTAGAGTTTTGCCTAGGGTGGGTAAAAGAGACCTTGTTGATTGCTTGTAAAGAATTAAAATCTGTTAGTGGAACTCTAATCTGGTTTAGATTAGAAGGTAAACTGGATGTAGCCTCAGTGGTTGGAGGTGAACCAGTATAAAATTGTGTGCATTTATGTTTTGAGATACATTTCATTAATTGCTTGAGATATTATTTTGTGTATAAATCAAACTTTGATTCAACACAAGAGTTAATTGATTGGAGAAGAAAATTGTTTACTAAATTTGTTTTTGATTTAAGACACGATCCAAGTTAATTCTTCCGCTGAGTTTTGTTTTCCAAGAAAAGATTAAAAAGGTTCAAAAACCAATTCACCCCCCCCCCC
>QARZ01040706.1:47507-70629 GCA_013407115.1 Glycine latifolia | reverse complement strand
AAAAACCAATTCCCCCCCCCCCCCCTTCTTGGTTTATTGGATTAGGTATTCATTGTATTTTCAATTGGTATCAAGAGCTGGTTCTTGTAATTTTCTCAAGATCTTTTTCAAAAACTTGACAATGAATGCTAATCAAATAACATTCAATGAGGGTGCTTCTTTGAATAGACCACCTTTATTTGAAGGAGAACATTTTAGTTTTTGGAAAAACCGTATGCAAATCTCTATCCAATCAAATGACCCAGGTGCATGGAATTGTATTGAGAAAGGTCCATACATTCCTACCAAAGTTGTTGATGGCAAAACAATACCAAAGGAATGGGATGAAATGTCTGATATAGAAAAGAAATTAACTCAATATGATTTCAAGGCAAAAAATATGATAACTTCTGCTTTATCTTTCGATGAATTTTTCAGGACGGTTAGGTGCAAGAGTGCCAAGGAAATGTGGGAATTACTTGAAGTAACACATGAAGGAACGGATGATGTTAGAAGATCAAGGAAGCATTCTTTGATCCATGAGTATGAGATGTTTAAGATGAACACCAATGAAAGCATTTCCCAACTCCAAACAAGATTCACACACATTGTCAATCATCTATTAGGACTTGGAAAAACTTTTGATGTGGAAGAACTAAACATCAAAATTCTAAAGTGTTTAACTAGAGCTTGGCAACCAAAAGTGACAGCAATTAAAGAATCCAAGGATTTATTCAAAATGTCAATGGCTGCACTCTTTGGTAAGTTGCTTGAATATGAATTAGAATTATCTCAACTAATGTGTGTTGAAGATGCAGAAAAGAAAAGCAAAGGGATTGCTCTTAAGGCTGCAGCACCTAAATCTGAAAAAGAAGAAGAATCAAGTGATGAGGAAGATGAAGAAAATGTGAACTTAATAGCAAAAAAGTTCAGCAAATTTCTAAGGGGTAACAAGGGCAAGAGATTCTCTAGAAACTCAAAGAACAACAACAACAACAACAACAACAACAACAACAAGAGTGATAGCAACTTCACATGCTTTGAATGTGGAAAACCAGGCCACATTAAATCTGAATGCTCAATCTTCTTGAAAAAGCAACAAGGGAACAGCAAAGCAAAGAAGGAAGGAAAACCAAGAAAAGCATACATTGCTTGGGAAGAAAATGACTCAACAAGGATAGTTTTTTTTCACTCTCGTGGTGGTTTTGCTAGTGAGAAAGAAACGAAATATTAAATCAAATGGTGTAGTTTTGGATAGGCCTGAAGTGGAAAGTGGTGTGGCGGTTATGAAATGTGAGGGGTGAAGATGAGGAAGATGGATTGATGGAGGAGGTGAACATGACTAGAAAGTTGGTGTATCTTGAATGATGGAGGCAACGATACAGTGTTGGTTGTGGAGGAATTAGGTTATCAGTGTTAAGTAAAAAGATTAATTTTAATTCTCAAAAAAATATCTAGATATATAAAAGAAATTATATGTTAATTGGTTGGAGACCTCCTATTGTTGGTAAAAGATTAATTTTAAGTCTTATATATTTAACACATTTTTTCACATGTAGCATTCATTTAGGAACGAGGTACATTGAAATGTTAAGCTTAGTTAAAATACAATTCAAGTCTTAATAATTACATTCGATAGAGTTCAATCTAATTTAGCAAGGAGTTTGGAATGAGAGTTTGAGGTTTTCATAATTTCATTAAAAAAGTTGCATAGTAGGAATTAATAACAAATTAATGAATTTGAAAATTCATACAAGATTGCATTCAATCCATTGCTAATAACTAAACATTTTTTACATCTTGTACTTGTACTTGTGTCAGGCTTATCTTTGTTCTTTCCAAAGCTTATAATGTGACAAAGAACATAAAAATATTACACATGATTCACCATGACATATCTAAGGACCATGTGAATGAGGATGTTTTAGAAGGGTTACATGGTGAGAAAGAGATTGTCAACCCTTGGATCTCTTTAATTTTAATTGATGGTTCATATTTTTTTCCCTTTTACTCTTTAATTTTCCTTTTCCTTTCACTTTTTTTTTACCAAAATACCCATCTCTCTTAAAACACCTAGAACCCTAACTTTTTCCATGAACTAAACCTATTGTTTCCCCTTTCCAATCTTTGTGGCGGCAGGAAGAGTGGACATGCTCCTCAATTCCCCACCAAGCAACTATATTGTGCCCCACAACCACCACCAACAGCCTACAGTGATGACACCACTATGACCACCACGACGAGGAACTAAAGGAAGTCAATGTACCACCACAACCACCATGGTGACAACTTTGAAGGAAGACATTGGGGGCAAAAATGAAGCACAATGGCACAAAAAAAACCATAATCCTTAGATCTAAACCATTTTGTGACCCCCTTCCCTTTCTTATCTGGAAAATGCAATAATCGATTTGAAATTCGCAACCATCCAAACCATTAGATTCAATATTTTAAGGAAGGAGATAGAGAGCATGAGAGAGAAGAAATTTGTGCATGCGAAGGGTGGAGATTTCAAACCCTTACTTTTTGACTCCAATCTTCAACCCAGGAAGAAGATCTAAAGATATTTTGATTTATTATTTGTTTTTATTGTCTTGAAGATTGTTTTTATGTATTTTTGTTGTTTTTTTATCGGTTTCTTAAATCTGAACCTTATACTTCATTTTCATAAAGGAAATGCACATTCTTATAAATCTTAGTTTGAAGATATGAGTTTCGTCAAGTCTGGATTGAAATTATTTTTTGTTTTACATCAATGTTTTTTATAGATCTGTAATATATGTAATCTGACCTGGTTTCTATATTTAGATTTGTATGGGTGGTGGTGTATGGTGGTGGTGCATGATGGCATCGTCGATGTGGTGACTATTATGTTTATAGGTTGGGAAGAAGGAAAGGGGAAAAATAGAAAGAAGAAAGAAGGGAGAGGCTATAAGATCAATTTTTTTTACGCAACGGGGTGTGGTTATCAGAGAGAAAGAGAAAATGAGAAAAAAATGAAACATCAACAACAAAAATTGCGTCCAATGACAACACACAATGGTTAATGACAATGGTCATGAAGAAGGGAATGAAGAAGAAGGATAAATTAGGAAAAAAAAGAAAGAAAAGCATATAAGAAAAAAATGAAAAAAATGTCAACCATTGATTGAAATAATTAAATATTTAATCATTGTATTTTCTCTTGCACAGTGCATCAATATGCAAAAACATCTCCTTGCACGATGCCTCCCCTGCATAGTTAATGCACTCTAGGATTTGTCATCTAAGGACACATTGCATGGGTGATTACATTAATCTCACAATGCTTAATATGATAATTTTCCTTAAAAGGCATCTTGGATCAAGGTTAATTTTCCTTAAAGTCTTCAAACAGGATAATGCCCCTTATTATGAATGAGCTACACAAATGGTGAAGATACTAATGTGCATATCTACCCAATTTATTTCAATAATACCATTAGGGCATTATGTTGGACACATGTACATTAAAGCTAACTTGTAGCTTTAGAAAGTTACAACCTTAGGATTAGGCTTATAGGGGCTTATTCCAAAATACTATGTAACCTTGAATTGTTTGTGATCTTTACAGCAAATTTGAACTCACTATACCGTACAACCAATTAAGATTCAATTATCAAATGACATACAAATTTGGTAATCATACATTTTTTTATCAACAAAATTAAAGATTTCATTAATAATGTACAAAGAGTACCTTGTACGTGTTACATAGTCTTAAAGATTAAACACAAAGAAACCCCCCATATTAATACATAAATATATCCCATCATCGAAAATCAACAATACGCCCCCTACCCTTGCATGATTACATAAATAACACCCGACCACCAACCAATGACCACCACAGACTAAGAAATTGACATACCAAAGGTTTTCACAAAATTGTCAGCATAACACACTATGTCAAAGGATAAGTCTGGTACCCACCACGCGTCCTCTACCATGATAATTGACCTCCAACACATGCCTCAAACAACCATTACCTTCATAAAGGACATCATCCATGTCTTCCTCCTTAAACCAAATGTGTATCTAGGTTTGAATACTACTCAAAACCTTTGAATGCAGAAAAATGGATTAGAGTACCACTCACAAAAGGAAAACCAAAATTCCACCATCTTAGAATCTATCCATGCCCATGATCTATATTTTATCCACTCCACTACGAAATCCAAATCAAGGATTTCTTCTCCAAAAACAATTTTGTTTTAGTGACATCGTAGTGTCCAATCAACAACCCACCAAATGGTCTTCATAACTTTCGAATTTTTCCTACACATCCCTACACATTCATATTGGTAAAAATGTTGAAAGATGTCTATGTGCTACACTGAAACAATTACCAACCATAGATAACATTGATTCCAAATATTCAAAGCAAAATTGCAAGTAAACAAAGTGTGTTCCACATACTTTTCCTGTTGCTAACAAAAATGACAAGTGAAAGCAAAATTTTGCATCATAATGTTCCTTTTTATGAGATTATCCTCCAAATGAATACAACCTATTGTTTTTAGAATAAACAATTTCCAAACAAGCTTATAGAAAAAAGAATCAATAAGATAAAAAAAAAATAGGAGCCAAGGCATAGTATGTGTCCCTGACAATATATAACCATAATAAGCCATTTTAATTTCCAAAGCTTATCCCTCTATTGTGGATCCATAATCACCTTATAAATTTCAGCCTTAAATGTTTCACCAAATATATTTCCCAACTAAACCAATCCCTTCTCCATCTATAATTCCACCTCCAACAACCATCCTCGCAATGACCCATATCTCCTATAATCTCATCTTTTTATTTTCTAGAATTCATGTATAATCTTTTATACTTTACTACCAAAGGCTCACCACCTAGCTATCTATGGTGTCAAAAAATAATCGTCTTCTTATTTCCCACCTTCCATGTTACATTACTTTCAAACCAAGGATGCTTTGTGCCCTCTGTAACGCCCTGAAATTTTGATAGCTGAACATATATGTTTGATGTATTTCTGGTATTATTTAATTACTTTATTAATTAGGATTATTTGAAATTTTGTGTGAATTATCCTTGCTCAATTGCTTGGTATGGATGTTAAGTTATGTGGAATTTGTTTGAGCTGCGTTGAAATTGAGTGATTTCGAGTTTGACCCATAATTAGTTTTTTTAAAATCATAATTCTGGATTAGTTAACCGTTGGATTGCCTTCACAATTCTAACCCAAATATGTAACTTTTGACCGTTGGGATTTGTAAAATAACATCTGAAGTGAGAGAAATTAATTTTTTACAGAAGCAGTGAGATTTCAAAAATTAGGTCAGCTCGCTTAGGCGAGCCAAAATTCGCCTGGGTGAGTAAAGTCGGTTATAAATTCGCACAACAGTGTAAAAACATGAAAAATGACAGCCTTCTTCCCCAAACAACCACCCAACCCCTCTCCCTCCTGCTCCACCAGCCACAGCCACCGGTGATCGCCACGAGCCATCGTTTCTTGCCATTGAATCACCACACAGATAGGAACACTTTAATCGAAGCGGAATCTTCAAAACTCAACTCGAGGATTCGATAGAGAAAGAAATATTCAATATTGATATCATTTTTGTGACCTGCGTTGAGCCCCGATCACATTGGTGTGATCAGAATTTCAAAATGATGTCCTTTTGATGTGGAGTTCCAAAACACCATTTTAGCCTCTTTTAAATTTGAGTGGGTATTTGATCCCCAAATGTGAATGTTAACCTTGTCTTTGAAATCTATACTAAATTATCTTTGATTTGGTATATAGAGCTTTGTGTTTGGGCCAAAGGTCGTGAACTTGAGAGATCTCCAAACAACGCTACTAGGAGCTAACAGAGGGAGATAGATAGGTAAGGGGAGTTTATTGTTTGGTTATAGTTTTTGATACCATAGTTGGGGGGTCAGGGAACCCAATTATGGAGATATATGCATGTCCCTATTATGTGCTGGTTTTCAAGAAAAACTATATTTTTAACTAATGGGTTGTGATGTATTTATTATTGATGTATTTTGTTCTTGTTGTGTGCTCGTTTTCAAGAAAATTTGTGTTTTTAACTAATGGGATGTGATGAATTTGTTATTGATGCAAAAACTATGAATGATGTTGTGGTTGTAATGATTGGAATTTTGGGAAAAGTCTTGATTATAGAGGAGACTCTACCCAAAATTTTATAAATCTATTCTCATATTTACTACGTTATTAAAATTTAAATGGGCATGAGTTTGTTTCATATATTATTGTTCTCCTCTTTAATTTAGAATTTTCCCTAAAATATCAGTCTCGTAGTGTCATGGATTATGAATGTAAGATATTTGTGTTGTCTGAAGACCTGGGGAATGTGAATCTCAGGCATGTGTTATATGTATATATGTGGAATGCAATTGCTGGTGATGTTAATGATATTGAGATTGAGATGTTATTGATGTTGATGATGTTGAAAATGAAATAATGTTGATGTGATTGATGATGTTGAACTGAGATAATATAGTTGATAATATTATAATGAAATGATGTTGATGTTGTTGATATCATTGAGATGAGATGATGTTGATGTTGATGATGACATTGATGAAAGATAATTGATGTTTACAATGTCATTTTATATTGTGGATGCACATGGTGGGTGCATGACTGGATATCCCTACGGGGAAGAGTATATGAATTTTAAGCATTCCTGGAGAGAAGAAGGGATTGCTTAGAATTCTGGTCTCTATCCATGGTCAGTGCATTGATGAGCCCATGGTTGTATGCTGTGTATGTACCTGGGGGGTGCATGACTTATTGGATATCCTTGCAAGGAAGGGTTTACGAATTTTAAGCATCCCTAGAGAGGAAAAGGGATTGTTTAGAATTTTGGTCCCTATCCACGGTCAGTGCATTGATGGTGTCCATGTTTCATACTTTATAATTACATGGATGGAAATAGAATGGTGGAAGTAAGTACCGTGGATACTTGGGAGCATATCGCTCTGGTTGGAACTCCCTTGTGACTTTAGCTGATCACCATGGAGGGGAGCGGCCTGTGCACGACAGGGTGACCTCGACGAGCTACTACATCATTTTCCTAAGTGAGAGTGTCGTGTGGGCACGCTTAGGTTATTTCCATGAGAATGGTACTACATTGCATTCTGAGAGTTAAGTCAGGTGCATGCATCATTCTGAGCATAATTGATTTAATTGTGGAAAACAGTTGATGACTAGTTTGTTGAACTGATTGATTATTGAGAATGATTGTGGTTATATTTATTGTTTTCTCTCTAATCATTGTTATCCAGTACTTGTTGATCTTGTATGATAAACTCACCCTTGCAATTTTTGTACCGTGTGGTTGGTACCTGTGATGATCGCAAACTTTTGTTCGTGGGAGCAGATGAGCAGCAGTAGGTGACGTTGGAGAGAGATCCCTTTTGTTGGAACCGCCAAGCCGACGTGATAACGTTGGAATTTATTTTGGGGAGAGAGTTGTATTGTATTATCAACTCTTTCTTAGTTGGTTCCTTGATTCTCTTTAATCTGCATGTAAACCCCAAGCTTATATATTTATTAAAAGCTAAATTATGTGTTGACATGTGAATGATATGTAATGGTTTGAAATATACATACATATGTATTTATTTATGTATTTGTGTGTTGTTTTATATGGGTATTATCGCGAAAAATTTACTCTCTTTTTCTTAATCAAATTAATAGAGTTTTTATTAAAAATTGAAATTATACATTTAGAGTAGTGATATCGTAGCGATGAGGCGAGTCGTTATACCCTCACCATATATCCTAGTTAGGTCCCTCAACCACAAAGAATCTACGTTACATGACCAATTAACCTTCATCTAATTATCCCTCACCATGATTATTAACAATCCTCCATCTCCATTTATCAAGAAATTCTTCATTGAAACAGTAATATTTTTAATTTTAAGCCCTCCTTTCTCCTTTGGTATGTATACATCCTCCCCTGCCACCTATGCAATTTTCTTCCTTTCCTCCTCCCCCCCTCCCTAAGTAATTTCTTTGCAATCTAACATTTTTTTCTCCACCATACTAGGAATTTTAAAGAATGTAGAAAGAAAAGAAAGATAATATAAAACAAAATTAATCAAATGACTCTCCCACCAAAAGATAGCATTTTTTTGCTCCACTTTGAATGTTTTTTCATAAGCTTCATCACTACGGGTTCCCACATACCCTCCTTCCTTGGATTTCCCCCAATAGGAATGCCAAGATCTAGAAAAAGTAGTCACTTACCCTCACAGTTAAGCATTTTCATATACCTACTCAGACAAGCCTCATCTGTAACGCCTCTCGTGACTCTCTCGTGCTTGATTGATTTTAATTAAAACTCGTGTCCTTTTTGTATTAAAATAATCTTAGTTGTAAATTTTTCGCGAAAATTCTTTTTACCTTGCTTGCTAATGATTTGTTTGTAGTTTAAACGATTTTCCTCACCACGATTCATATAATAAGAATACAGTCCATGATACATTCCAAATATAGTATCCAAAATAATGTACAGACAACTTATCACAAATTACATGACACAGAAAATTACACATCACCACATACAGCTTCACATCAAATTTCTTCAACAATCTTTATCTACATCTCATACTTTCCTGTTCCTCTGCTCGCCCAAATGAATTGGGGTCATCACAGGTGTCAACCACAGACACAAAATAGGGTAAGTATTTAATAAACACAGTTTAGATAATTCAACAGGTTTACAACAGCCCAAAATAATAAAATACAGAATAATAATCAAATAATCATAAATCAATGTTAATAATGGCTGATGCATGATTTCTTTATTAAATGATGCATGACTGAGATCTCAGCTTATCATAAAATCATCATTAGTGGCCACAGTCAAGATAGTCTCACCCACTCTGGTGGAACAAATAAACTTATCCAACCAGTCGGGGTAGCCCAGGGGCGCGTAGGATAGTCACCTCCACCTATGTGATCATCATGGTGGTGTGGTCCTCCCTGTCTCAACTACCCCCAAGTTCATAACACCTTTGAACGCGTGGACTCAGTTTAGCTATCTGACAACAACAACACGGTCTAGCCCCCGCCAGGCATATGCATATGAAAATGCATGAATGATTCATTTTATCACATCTTTTCTCATTAATCATTACTCTTCTTCTTCAAAGCTCAACATCTTTAACAACTTATGGCATATGCTTTTAAAACAATACGTAAAGCTTCTTTCAAACATCACAGAAAGCTTTACTCCACAGTCCAAGCATACAGCCATATCTCAACAAAACTCTTGGAATCCATAAATAATCACACATATTTAACAACACAAGGATTCCAATACCTCATTCATCTTTGTTTCTTTAGAACATTTCATCAAACATATGATGGCTTTCATAGAAACACTCAGCAACACATTCATAATTTTTTATTAAAGCAACCAACCATGCAAATCTAATTCAAATTCCACAACAAGGATTCAAGCCAACAACACTTAAACATATTTCATTCATTGTGACCAATTGTCAAACACATGGTAAGCAATCTTTGTTTTAGAGAGTACTTTAAAAGAAAGCTACTTAAACCTTAATCTTTATAAAGTTCAACATCAAGTGATTATCATATAGCTACTTCAATTTATACAACTTCATCAATTCGATATAGCGATTTATTTAAATACAGCAATCCCAATCACACATACAGCAACTAATTACGTTACAGCTACTAAATAAAATACGTTACAGCAATTATATAAAATACAATACAGCAATACAGCTATCAAATAAAATATACATCATCCAAATAAAATATACAGTAACATAAATGAATTAAACAACAACTTACAGCCATATTAAATTACAGTAATATACCATACAGCAATATAACTACATACAGCATACAGCAAAAGAAAATAAAATAAATTAACATACAGCAACCATTAAGTTTCAGAATTAATTTTACAGCAACATGATTATCATACAGCAATCATTAATTAATATACAGCAACCTTTACAATTGTTCCAGCATCAAATAAGAGGGTACAGCAAAGTAATTCATGGCCTCAAAGTAAGATTAATTATTTTGGGATAGCCACTTAATTAAGTAAAATTAATTATTTCATTTAGAATTTTAATCAAACACTTGATATGCCAAGCTTAAAGTTTCACAAATTAAAGATCAACATAACTTTTAAATTTAATTAAGTGGGTGTTAAATTAACCTATCAATCATCTAATCCATGTTTATTAAATTACTTCCCTTACCTTGTTTTCTCCTTTAGAATTGGATAGCTTTGCTCCTAGATTTCCCTAGTGCTTCACGTGGACTTCCTTAAGGTTTGTGGCCTTTATTCTTCTTTGTGTGAAAATGGAATTGAAAGATAATAGAAGGGAAGTGTGTTGGGGTATAGTTTTGCACATGAACTCCTTTTAGAATGACCCTTGCTCCTAGGGTTCTTGGCTTTCACGTGAGGTTTCTAAGCATGTAAGTCTTTGGTTTGTTTTAGGTGAAAGGTGAAATTGTAAAGGAATGAAATGGGGAGGCTTTGGAGAGGATATTGCACGTTGAATACCCTTTAGGGACAGCCCAAATTTCGTTCATCCCACCCTTTATATAGTGATGTTGCTACAAAAAATCTCCTAGGCAATTATACCTTACTTTCCAAGTGGCTAAGTCTTGATTGGCTAGTGATTTTCATCCATCCAAGTGGCCTTCTTCAAGAGTCTTCCCATCTCTTCTTTCTTCTTCCTTCTTGGCACGTGAATCCTAGGCTTATTGGGAAAGTCTCCTTTGCCTTATTAGACAAGCTTGTGGGAGAATGAAAAATATCATCCAAAGTCATGATGATTTAGCTTTCTACTAGTCTTATTTTCATTGGCTAATAATTCTCCTCCCTCCAAGTGTTTAGTTTCTTGATTATTCCACATTTTCCTCTCTTTCTCACGTGGATTCTCATAGCTTGGAGAGCAATTCATTTCTGTCTTCTTTTCTCATATGGAATGCTATGTTTTTAGAGAATTTTGTACTTCTCTTTTTTTCTTCAAACCCGTTTTAGTAAGATAGCGAGTTTGGATTCGTTAACCGTTGGATCTCTTTGAAATTTTAAGGGTATACTCCTATCTCATATACCTAATATTTTGACCGTTGGATCTTTGATATAATGTTTAGAAATGTTCACGTGTTCTGTCAAAGAGAACAAAATAAAATTTGTTTCAAATATCTCTTAAGCATTTATAACTACCTTTCCACTTGGACCAATAGGAATTATCAAGCTTCTTAACCCTTCATGTAGCCAATCTTGAATGTTCCTAAAGCTTTTCTCCCGTGATATTGTATTATACAGCCAAGGCTTGATTTTAGATAACCTAATCCACAAATTTCCTTTTATTCCATGTAATATCAAAATTCTAATTTCCCTATTAATCCATATTTGCCTTTAATTATTAAAATTACTAAACTAACTTATTTAGTTAACCTATTCCTTTCATAATTAAGAGAAAACTTCATAGATTATGTCTATTCTCTTCTTATCATTTTCTGACACCTAAGGTAGTCTAGATTAAGTTCTTTTCAACGTATCTTTCAAAATTCCTAGAAATTACAGTTTAGGGTTTTCTGCCTTCAATCCTATTGATATCTTGGTTGTCTAAGAGTATTTTATCCCATACTCAGGTTCCTACTATTTTCTAAAGTCATCTGGTCATTCTTGACCTAAAGGGCATTTTAGTCATTTACCGCTCTCGAGACGTAATGGTAATTATCAAATTTGTTCAAGGGCATTTATGTAATTTCTTCTAGAAATATCTTACCAAAATATCTAGGATATATTGGTCATTTTCAAAAATGTCTAGGGCATAACTGTCATTTTCCATCCTAGGGACATAAACGTCATTTCTGAAATGATTCAGGGGCGTTCTTGTCATTTTGCCCTAAATTTCCTACTGCCTTTCATTAACATTTTACTCTTAGTAATTGTCTGTAATTCCCTAAATTTTGGGGTGTTACATCATCCACCCCTATACCTGCCAAGCAACTCTTATAGAAATTAACCTTCAAGCCAAAGACAAATTCACAACATCCCAACATAGCCTTGATTTCCATAACACTATTTACATTAGCTTCAACAAAGAACAATTTATTATCTGCAAATTGCAAAAAAACCACCTGTACATGTTGCTTCCCCACTATATACCTAGAAAAAATACCGCTTCTCATCAATCCAACTGAACCCTTGCCTTGAGACCCTTTGTGTGTAGAGAATTCAGATGAAGGACTACCATTAACAAGGACAAAAATTGAAGCTGACTATAAACATCCTTTAATTCATTCACTCACTTCTCATTAAACCCCATTCTCCTCATCATATAATATAAAAATTCCTAATAAAACACAATCATATGCTTTCTCAAAGTCAACCTTAAAAGATCAAGCAAGGTCGCTTCCTCCTTTTAGCATCACCAACCACTTTGTTGGCCACAAAAACACTATCTTACATGTTTCTTCCCCCTACAACGCACTTTGTTTCTCATCAATTACCCTTCCCAACACTTTTTCAAGCTCTTTACTAGAACTTTTGAAATAACCTTGTAGACATATCCCACTGAAGATATGGGCTGAAACTCCACCAAACCTTGGGTATTATCCTTTTTAGGGATAAGAACTATGAATGAAGGATTTCCCCTGTAGAAGGCACACCATTCAACCCAAATCTCTTGCATCATATCAATAAATTCCTTCTTCAATGTATCCCAACACCTTTTAGTGAAAGTGAAATTGAATTTGTCTAGCTCTGGGCTTTTATCTCCATCTCATTTGTACACTGCTTCCTTGATTTCATTTTCTTGGAATTTTCCACAAAGTATCACATTGTCATCTTCCCATATTAAATTAAAAGCCACCCATCTAAAAGAGGTCTCTCATAATAATGATCCTTGAATCTATCCTTGAAAAACTCTATGACCCCTCCCCTTCACAAGTTTTGGGTCCTTCACCCAATTGTCATCTATTGCTAATCCTTTAATCTCCTAAGACCTAAGATCTTCTTCTACCATTGATAAAATTAAGAAAAAAATTTGTGTTACCATCCCCATTTCTAATCCATCTCACCAGACTTTTGATGTAGAAATGATTCATGGCACCTTGATAACTTCCAAAAATCCCCCAAACACGCCTTCCTCCTTTGTAGTTCTTCCTCTCTCAACCCCTCCATCTCATCCTTCAAATTCAAAAGAATATGTTAGCCACTACTTTTTTGCATTTTTATTGCAAGTTCCCAAATCTTGCAAGATTCCATTATTTAAGTTTCGTCTTCAAAAGCTTCGTTTTTTTCATTTATATTATAAGATCCCTCCTTTTCACCTCAAAAGAATTTCACCAACTTCACAAAACCATACTCCAAAAACCATTAGTTGAGTACTCTAAATAGTTTGGGTCCTCAATCAATACTAACATTCCTCAATACTATAGTCCATAGGGAAATAATCTGAGAAACTTCTATTCAGAACATATTGTGAACAATCTGACCATTACTTAACCAACTAAAAGTGACAAGATACTAGTCAAGCCATTTGGTAATCCTACGTACATTACATGTTTAGATAAATGTTAGCTTAGAAGCAAGAAATAGATTGATCTAATTGTTTCACCAAACACCTTTAATGTAAAACCTATCCTTCATTTCTAAATGATAAAGTAAGATCAGTGAATCAATTAAAATTCATCACATTCTCAATTAATTAAGATTAATTATATCATACATAAAAAGAAATCATATACTTAAGCAATTTAGATCATTAAGAATCAAAAGAAAAGAAAAAAAAAGTTGCTTTAAAATTCAAATTGAAGCAATCTCTCAAGAATTGAAACCTTAACTAATTTTTAGGAATATTTACATGTTGTTAGAAGATTTTTGCAATGACAAGGTTACTCCAAATAGGTGGTAAAATGGGTCAGACCAACCTAAACCCTCTCAATTAAATAGGGTATGAGCTCTAAATTTTGAGCCCTAATTAAATGTAAGTCTTTTTTAGCCTAATGCAATAAAGCCCATACTATAGTTAAGCTTAGGTCAAGCTAGCTCGATCAGGCCACTTCTTTTTAAGTTTTGTTGTGAAGAAAATGAGTAACTAATGTATAGGAGACAAAAATAATTATTAATTCATTGTCTCAAAATTTCATTTGTTTGACATATACTTTGATATTTGATTTTCACAAAGCTACTCATAAAATTATTGTACATATATTTAATATGATAGGATACCTTAAATTTTAATTTGTTTGACATAGGCTACTTATAGAGTTACAATAATGTTTACATTTTGTACTTTTTGAGCTACATATATTTATAATGGTATAACACCTTTGCAATTCTAACCTTTACAAACTCATGTGTAAACCATTAAATATACAATTTTGCTGTAACTTTTATAAAATCATACTTGAGATTACCTTATAGTATATCAGTATTTTTCATATTAAACACAATTACTCATTTGATTTTTGTAGTTACTAAATCTTACCCTTTAAGTTCCTATACTAAAAAATAGCTCCTTTTAGTCCCTAGACATATCATTTAATTCCTTTTAGTCCCTATAAGGATTCTTAAAAGGAATTAGCATATGCATACTCTTTTAATCTCTTGTAGCAATAATTGTGATTTGGTGGATGTTTCAATTTGAATAAAAGAGTAACAAGGCAATAAAAAAGAGAGTAATAGGAATTCAATAATCAATTATAGACAATTCTTAATGTATGATTTGACATTTATAATTAGACTAATTTAAACTAACAAAAGTAACGAAAATATGGATTGTGACATAAGAGTATGCATTTGTGAAGGACCGTTAGTGTCGCGCTCAAAGTGTGAAGCAAAAACTGCCATTGTGTTTATGTATCCCATTGCCTGTTGATGGCAAACATTGTTCACGATTTCACTTAAGGAGAAGTTATCGATTCAAAGATCTCAACGCTCAAGTATCCTTGCTCTAAAATCTCCTCTCTCTACATCTCAAACCATTTCGTTCACTATAGCATAGGGTTATTCATTACAAGTTGTTGTCCATAGTAGAGTACAAGGTCTTATTCAAGACAATTTGTTATTTTAGCCAAAAATAATTAATAAAAAATCTATTTTAAATTGGTTCTTATAAAAAGGATGGGAGGGGTGTTTTTATTTGTTATTTTTTATAGCATAATTGAAATTATTGGTTCCTCGAAAAAATCACTTGAATCGGAAAATAGGATGAGTCTCATGTTTGTTAATTTGATCTATCAATATCAAAATTTCATCTTCATATTAACTTGTATTGTAACTACGAAATACAAATTTGGGATATTGGATGGTTGAGATTGGATGATCTCCAGTTTGAAATTGATATTCCCACTACCACTTTTTGAAAAGTATTGTGAATAGACAAAAGTGCCCTGTTGTGGCATTTCCCCCACCCCTTTCCCTTCCTCTTTCCTCATTCTTCTCACCATCCTCCCCTTGCCTCCAAAGTCTCACTCATATTCTCTCTTCTCCCTTCCCCTCTCATATGCTTCCCTCTCCCTTTCCCTCTTTCCCAACCCGTGCGCCCAACACCCACCAATCTGTCGCCTTCTGCATTCTCAAGTCTCCCTTTCATTTCTCCTTTCTCTTCCCTCTACTATGGTAAGTTTTTTTTTTCATTTTTTTATACACAGTGGAAGTATGATTATTTTGTGTTATGGGTTGAGAATCACAACGAAATCTTACTTCCATTGTGGTTTTTTTTTAAACACCACAACAAAAGAACAATTCCATTTCAATTCTCAACCCAGAACACAACAAAATCACATTTCCATTGTATTATTTTTTTGTTTTGAAAAAAACACAACGAAACTACGATTTTGTGGTGTTATTGGATGAATAACACAACATAATCATATTTCTGTTTTGATGCTTTTTAAAACAAAACAAAATAATGAAAATACAATTTTGTTGTGTTATTTGATGAGTAACACAAAGGAATCATGATTCCATTGTGTTATTCATCCAATAACTCAACGAAATCATATTTCCATTGTGGTGTTTTTAAAATTAAAAAAAATCATGACGAAAATACTATTTTGTTGTATTATTGGATGAATAACACAACATAATCATGATTCTGCTGTGCTATTTGGGGGTGGAATCAAATAATATGACAAAAACATGATTAAGTTATGTTATCTAGGGTGCATACAATTGCACAATAAAATCGTGTTTCTGTTGTGCAACTCGGATTTAAAAAATTAACAACGGAAACACAATTCTATTGTACACTTGAACAACAAAAACATATTTTTGTTGTTATTTTTTTTCACCCTCCAATTGCACAACGAAAACACAATTTTCTTGTGCAATTTCTCTAGGGGTAATTTTGGGATATGGCTAAAGTGCACCTACGTGGGTAGTTTCATTAGAAAACTGGTAGTGCCAATAGCAATATTCTCTTCAGTTTCATTGTGTGTATCTACGGGTTTGTCAAACGAAGCAGTCAAGATCATTGGACCTAACGAGCAAACTCAAGTAAATTTTCGCTAATTTGTTCTCAACTTGGAATTTGTGTTGTTTGTTTGTTTCAGGTCTAAACTAACCTAATTTGCACTCATATTGTGATTTAATATTCACTAAAAACAATTATTTTGGTAAACACTAAAAGGTCATGTAATTTAATACGAATGCAATTATAAAAAGTTATATAATTTCTCATTATCAGCATCATATTTTCATATTTGTGTTTATAGAGATACAACGCAAAGACAAAAGAGAAAATTATGTTTTTATTAATTTTATCGTACATCAAAACCTAATTTTAAACAATTACTATCGTACGTAATTAACAAAAACAGGTAAAACTCATATTTTCTCCGATCCCAAAAGAAACATATGTGAAATTGTAAGTTGTTATTTTACAAATATGAGAAATCGAGTACGGAAAATTTAAAGTTTTTCGTAAGAGAGTTTTTAATTTTTTATATTTTTAAAATATTATTGTGATGACTAAAAAATATCATGTTATTAATTACGCATGAGGAACATGTCTAGGCCTACTTTTCGGCAATTTTCAACGATTATTATGTTAAAACTATTAACAGTCATAATTACAAAATGACGTAAGGACTAAATTAAAATTTTAAAAGATAAAAGATCAAGTTAAATCTAAACAAAAACTAAAAGACTTAAAATGTAATTTAACCTAAAAAAAATAGAAAAATATATATTGCAGGAATATGGTTTAGAATTATTGGTGATAGAAAACAAGGAAATTATGAGAGCAAAAAGAATGAACCGTTTTTACATTCTACATATGATTAAACGTACATTAAAACCTGGAAACAAAGAATCACAAAATTATGATGTATCAATGAACAAAACACAAACGAAAAACACAAGAGATAAACAGAGTAACTCAAGAGAGACAAAAATAGAAGAAATCAAATAGATGATCCCGTCCGTCCACGGCCATAATAAAATAATTTATTTCTTCCTTCAACGTGGACGAATCATAAAAAATTTCTCGGAAGAGATATAATTAAGCCAAGGCCACGGCAAGGAAGGTTCCAGCAAGAGCGGTGGCAGCAATGCAGGTCTTGCTTATGGAGAACGCTGAGGAGGGAGGCTCGGAGAATGGCTGGTCTGGAGCTGGGCCTGCTGCTGGGCCTGATGGGCCTGGCGCGGGAGGGGAGGAGGTGGTTGGGCTTGGGGCCTGGGATGGAGAAGAAGCTGGTGGAGGAGTTGAAGGAGCGAGTGTGGGTGTGGGTGTTGCGGGTGCAGGTGCAGGTGCACCCACAGGGGGAGGGGTGTTTGCCGCTGGTGATGGGGCGGGTGCTGACGTGGGCGGTGATGGGGTCGCTGGTGGTGGTTGCGTGGGTGCGGGTCCAGGGGCTTGCGCTACACACGCGGTGGCCAAAAGCCCCAATATCATGAACACTTTAAATGCAGCAAAAGCCATGTTATGACTTAAGAGACACAAAGCAAAAAGTACTCCGAGGAAAAAAAATATTAGATTGGAAGTGGCTGCAAGAGAATAATCGAGGACAAATAGGGTTGAGTATGTTATGTGTAAGAGTGGGCTAAGATGTATTTATAGAGGGCAATTTATGTTGTATCATTGGAGTATTATATTGCCTTGAACGGTGTGGGGCGTGGCTTGTAAGTAATGGAGAATACTGTATTTGTAAAGTATATTTTTTATAAATAAAGAAATAAGAGAAATAATCAATGTTCCTTTTAGATTCCAAGTCACGTATTATTTTACACAAAATGAGTTGGTTTAATACAGGAGAGTTAGGTGATTGTTAAATAAAAAAGAGAATAAAAAATTAATAATTAATATTTATTGATAAAAAATAAAATAATAATAAGTTAATAATAACAAAGTCTTACATGAATCAAATGATTTTATTCTATATGGTTAAAAATTATTTAATTTAATATCTTTTTAATGATTTTATCAAAAAAAGTTTATTAAAAAAAGAAGAGACACATATAGAAATTAATGAATAATAATGTGAAAAAATGGTAGTAAATATCATGAAAAAATATTGTATATGTCTGAATGAATCAATCAAATACATTATTTGTTGTTTCTTAGTTATTGCCAGTTAACTAAACTACTACATGTGTCTGGTGCAGGTGGAGGGAGACATCGCTGTCTGTGTGGCGGTTTTCCAGCCTACTTCCAACTACCGTTTCCCATTTCCCAGTCTGTCTTTACGCGTTAGCCTATATCGTTTCAACTTTTCTACAACTGTTTTATTAGAATTTGAAGATTACCCTCTCAAGCTCCAATCATTGGTTGATTTGTTCGGGGTTGATCATTGATCATGAATCAGGTCAAACAGCTGTTCCTTCACAATAAACCATTTCGATCAAATTGTTAATGCCATACGTTTATTTTCTTTATTTTCATTTATTTTCTATTTTAGTTGAATAAACCATTAATTTCAAATTGTTATAGCCTCACCTTTTCTTTTTCAATTTCAATTTTGATTTTCCTTTGTTAAATTATTTGGACTTCTTGACATCGTATATTTTTTAAATGAAAAAAAATTTGGTCAACTTATTTTCTCAATTATAATATGTTATAGTTATGAAATATTTATCGATTTTATTAATCATTAATTTCGAATAGAGAAGTAAGAAATTGATTGATCGATTTTACTAAAATACTCCTCTAAATTATTGTTATTCTTTATATCATTATATTGTTTACATAATGTCTTTTTTAAAATGACTAAAATATGTCTTTCATTCCTATAAAATGAGTAAAGTTGGATTTAGTTCTTACAAAATTTTTTGTTTATCCCACTGTAAAATTATAATGTGCTACATGTTGGTTCTGGGTGAGTGATTCCAAACGTGGCATTTTTTCCTTTTTATTTAAACTTTAAATTGCAATTTGTGAATGTTAAAAATGCCAAAAATTACCGAAAAAATACTTTTGATTAAAAACCACCACAAATTACAAAGAAAAAAGGCAAAAACTGAAAAAACCCCTATGCCCTAACAGCATTGCGCCACCCACCACCATCAATATCAACATCAAGCATACATCAATATCAAATGCGCCAATTCATAAACAAATCAGTATCAAACAAAAATCATTTCAAAATCCAATTGAAGGTTGACACTTAGATATGCAAGTACACAAAAGAAGACAAGAGAAGAGAGATGGCGTCATTGCATCACCCTTTGTTGAAATCTATAGATCTCGACCTCACAATCGTGTTGGCGAAGCACTTGAAGAACATGAATATGAAGAATGACAATTCAAAAGTGAACTGCTCTAAACCCTCCAACACCTCGCCATCATCCTGAAACTTAGCCTCCTCATTAGCTTTCCAAAACAGGCCTTGACACTAGACTTGCAATTGGAGTTGTTGCTAGAGCTCTTGGCAGGCATCTTTAGAGAGGATCAAGAACAATGTCCCTACTACTAGTGCTGCACTCAACGATCACAATGATTACCTACTTGAGTTGCGATGACAGTGATGAAGGAGGAAGGATGCAGGTCTAAGAGAATGGTCGTGTGGCTTTAGTGCTTTTGAAATTTTCATTTTGCGGTGGTGGCGAGAGAATACAAATTTTAAGGGTTCCCGAGATTAATAATTATAGGAAACCAATAGGATATTGAAATATATGATTCTCACAAATAATAGATAAACATCGTGTACCTTTCTCCATAGTGAGACTTCTCTTCGGTGCGCTTTGATTCCTTGAAAGAGGAGAAAAACAAGATTTTGCTTTCTTGACTATTCTTTTTGTCTCTATACGTTCGTGATGGTTAGGGGTTTTGAGAGAACACGTTTCTGTCAGGGAGGAGACCTTATTTCACATTAATTGGATTAATCCCTTTATAACCACTACTCTCATCAAATAGTAGTTATCTCTAGAAACTGCTCCAATTTAATTCAATTTTAGTTTAGTACTTAATTATTAATTATTTATTTATTAGTCCTACATAAGTCATGTGCCTCTAACACGAGACATGAATTCTTACATTCTCCCACTTGGCCTATGTGACATTACCAAACATTATGGACTAAATAAATAATTAGATTAAACTAACATAATGTGTATTAAAATGACTAAATCATTCTATACATTGGGTACATCATAATTTCATGATTAAAAATAGGAACCAATTCGAGTCATGGCGGTTGTACATCACTTAATCGACATAGTCCCTTCCATGTACTACAAGTTAGTCTTCTCCTTAATATGACCATTAGTTAGGAGTACATAATTGGTCCAACATAATGTCTTTATTCAAGACAAAACCTGCTAACATTACTTTAATACAAATATGCATGCAAACATAGAAAATACGTAATCAGAAACATATCATAAATGAGCTCAAAGTGTCAATAAAATGCATAAGGTAAATTACACTTAAGGATCATCAACAACAATAATGCCCATATTTTCAACATGTTCTATAAATGTCTGGGGCGGTAATGCCTTGGTCAAAGAATCAGCTATCATAAGGTTTGTGCTAATATGTTCTATTGACATTCTTTGTTTCTAAACTTCTTCCTTCAAGGCAAAAGTACTTCAATTCCATATGCTTAGCCCCCTTAGAGTACTTTTTGTTCTTAGAGAAAAACACTTCCGCGGAGTTATCACAATTCATTTTCAGTGGACTAGCAATACTGTTGATAATTCCAAGCCCTGCAATAAAGTTCCACCGCCAATTAGCCTAAATTGTAGCATCAAAAAAGCCTACAAATTCAGCTTCCATGGTAGATGTAGTAACAAATGATTTCTTTACACTCTTCTGTTAGACTTAGGGGGAGAAAAAGAGGATCCAAGAAGCTGATGATCTTAGACATAAATGTTTAGGCTTTGTACATGCCAATTCAATTGAATGACATTTTTAATTTGTGTATGTCCAAGTTGATGCCTCCTATGAGCAATTGTATAAAACTCATTCATGGTTTTGTATTTATGCTTTCACAAAGTAAAAGTTTCATAAAAAGCTTTCTTAAACTCAAGGTTTTCATGAGTGCATAAAAAGCTAAGTGTTCCATGATTCAAAGTTTTGGGAAAAATGTTTTCTCACTGGTTTAATCGATTACTAGCAAGTAACAATCTATTACTCGAAAACAAAGAATATCTTTAATCGATTATGAGTATGTGGTAATCGTTTACACAGTTCAAAATCACATAATAAACTTCCTGTGATAATCGATTACAACACTATGGTAATCAATTACTTGGTACTATTTTTCATTAGAGCTTCCTGTGATAATCAATTACATTGTATTTTAATCGATTACATTATTCGTAAGTCTTTTCCAGAAAGCCTGAAGAACACTTTAATTGATTACTTAAGTGATTTAATCGATTACTGGCTATTATAACTATTTTCTCTATAAACAAATACAACTTGTTTGACTTAAAAACAACGAATTTCATAACTCTTTCTTCAGAGAGAAAAGATACAACGAGCATTTCAGTGTTTGACCCACAAATCCTCTAACTTCAAGAAACCTTGTGAGGATTTCTTTTTGGGCACTTTCTAAAGCAAAGTTTTGGAGAGAATGTTCTAAGATTTTCATTCAACCATGGTTCAAGATTCTTAATCATCTACATAAATTTGCATTGGATCCCAGGTTGTATCTCTCCTTGTTTCTTTGGTGTAATTTCTTTTAGAAATTTAGAGTTTGTAACTAGTGCAATAGTTTCTTAAAGTTTGTCTAGAATAGGTTTTTTCTAGAGGAAGATTAGAGAAGGGAGTTTCTCTAAGTCTTGATCACAAAGGGTCTATAGGTGTTAGATGCCTTGTTCTTAGTCTAGGTTTGATTAAGAGTGATTGTTAGAAACTTGTAAGAACAAATTGCACATAGTTATATCCTAGCTTGTTGGATGTAGCTTTTATGGATTGAGAAGTGAACCAATATAAATTTTGTGTTGTGTACTTCTTCTTTAATCTTTTCTTTGGGTTATTGATTGTCATTCATTGGTTCAGCTCTTTCATAATCAACAGACACAATCTTGGTATTATTGCAATTCATAAAGATTGGAGCTTGATTGATTAAAAACATTCTAAGTTTGATTTGTGATACGATCCTTTAAACTCTGATTGTTAAATCAATTTTAAAGAAAATTTTAATTAGCCAAGAAGAACCAATTCACCCCTCCCCCCCTCTTGGTTTGTCTGCTACTCATATTGTTTTCATCTTCCACGATAATGTTCTCTGGCTAAAAGAAATACATGGCCAAGAGTGGATTTTCTATTATCCACAAATCCATCAGAATATGATTCTGAATACCCTATCACCTTAAGGTGATCAAACCTTTTATATGTAAGCATGTGATCTTTTGTTCCCTGCAAGTATCTCAAAACCTTTTTTGCAACTTTCCATTGTTCCATTCTCGGGTCACTTTGATATCTTCCTAACATTCAGCTGCAAAGCTTATGTTTGGTCAAGTACAGATCTGAGCATACATAATACTACCAACAACTAATGCATATGGAATTGCTTCCATTTATTTTCATTCCAGATCATTTTTAGGACGTTGTACGAGACTAAATTTGTCTCCATTCTGAATTGGAATGGGTGATGCCGACCACTTTTCCATCCTGAATCTCTCTAGTACTTTATTGATATATGCTTTCTGAGGCAAGC